>JASAOG010000163.1:1427500-1650662 GCA_030265305.1 Biomphalaria pfeifferi
ATAAATCAAATAGGAACATAAAATTAGAATGTTATTTAACTTTGGTTAGGCCAATAATAGAATATGCATCCTCCGTTTGGGACCCCTCAACTCAAGAAAACATTAAGAAACTGGAACAGACACAAAATAGAGCAGTGAAATTCATAACAAACGAATATTCACATTTGACTAGAGTAACACCTTTAGTAAAATCACTATATTTAGAAAGCATTCAGGACAGAAGATTTAAGAGTAAAGTAGCAATTATACATAAAAACACTGAACCATAATCTTCAAATACAAAATTTAATAAAAATACTCTGAAAGACACAAAGATAAAGGCACATTCCTTGTTCCATATGCTAGGACAAATTTGTACAAATGCTTTTTCTTCCTTAGCGCTATTAGAGCATGGAATGGGTTGCCTGAGCTAGCCAGGAAAACTAGTGACTTGGCAGAATTTAGGTCATTTCTTAATATGCATGACTAAAAGCAGAAGGCGTAGGACGTAATCATCTTTTTTTGAAGTAACGTCGGTATCATATAAGATAAGATGACTTACGCTGCTTCTCACCTTTCTGAACGGTCTACTGGCGATGTCCTTTTTTACCCTAGACAAAATAAAGTATGGTTCTGGGGGTGGGGTGATGAGAAAGAGAAGGATGAGAAAGTTTGACCAGGTGCATGACCGTCCATTGAGGAAAGTCACATACTCTTCATGACGAGAAGTCAATAGGTTTTCCAGTTCTTTTATCGTCCTATTGTGAAAGTCAGGACCTTGCCAACTTCATGTTTCTGTGTCAGTGTCTACGTCTGATACGATCATCTTACAGGGAAGCTATAGCACCAATTAACCAAGGCGTATTCTTGTTCCCTAATCTTTAGTAGTAGGAACTGCAACACATTTGCTAATAATGAAGTGTCTTCATCTAATATGTCATTCATGATGCAATTTCATTCTCGGTAGGCCTACTTTTGATGGCTCAAATGAGCCCCGCCTATTTAGGAAAGGGATGTTTTAATTAAATATAAAGATTTAAAATGTGTGTGTGTCTGGGGGTTGGGGGGGGGGGGGAGATCGATTGAATATTTCTAAGAAAAAAAAAACAGGAAACCCGTCCATTTGTCTCTGTTTCTCATAACGATTTGTTCATCCCAAACCTATTAGGCTTGTTACATAAACGTTATTCTTGTGTTATTCTTTTATTAATTGTCGTGACAAGGCGCTTGCAATATTATAGATGAAACGTTTTTTGCTAGCTTGAGCAACATGTTACTTTGTTACTTCTCCTAACAGTGAACCGATTCACAGACTTGCTTTCTCTACTTTGTAATGGCAGTATTTCTTTGTTTATTTAAGCTACAAAGTTGTTCTAGAAAGTTTCCCTATGTTTGAAGTCAAACATCTGAAGGCTCTTTTCATCATTTCATTCTTCAAGTACAAGTTACAGTTTTGGAGTGGTCTAAAGTTGAGAGGTTTTAAGCGAAGTTACAACAGTTACAAAGAACAAACATTCCGAATATGCATCGTCTCAACACCGTCTATACTTGAGTGATTTGTTATTTTTTTTTTTTTTACAAAACTTTTATCAATTCTGTCTGTCTGATAAATAGCTTGTACACGTTATTTCTCCGATACCCAATCTCAGATCAAGCTGAAATTTTGCACAATTATTTCTTTTACCCAACAACACAAAAAACAATTTAAAAAAAAAATTACCAATTAGTTAATTAATAAACTATTGGTAATTAGTTGTTGTAATTGTTAGGTATCTCGAAAAAAGGGAAAGAAACTTTACTTGACGGAAGTGGAGGTATAAGCTGAGCTAGTTCCCTTTAAAGGTCGCCGCTCAAAATTTTAATGAATAGTATATCGCTATATTATCTTAACTAGTCATAAGAACCTCACTAGCAAAGTGGTTAGCCTGAAAAGGCTTGAGCGAAGAGGTTTTTTTTTGTAAATGTTTTAAAAAAATAATTACGATAAAATCCATCCAGATATCTCTTTCTTTCTCCCACACCCCCTAATTTCTCTACTTGTCCAGAAAAGTGACAGGATCATATATATATGTATATAACGTATTGAGAAAGCTAAAAGCATGAAATAGCGCTAAACAAAAACAATTGATAAAAATATAATTACTCCCACAGATTTATTGTTGCTGGTCTAGATCTATTACAAATTAAATCACATGACTTCTCCATTTTTTTTTCTTTTGGCTTCTATGTTTTAATTTCAGGAGGAAATGTGTGTGTTGTGTTGTGTGTGTTGTGTTGTGTGTGTTGTGTTGTGGGTGTCGTGTTGTGGGTGTCGTGTTGTGGGTGTCGTGTTGTGGGGGTTTGTGTTGTGAGTGTTGTGTTGTGGGGTTTGTGTTGTGGGTGTTGTGTTGTGGGTGTTGTGTTGTGCGTTGTCTTGATGTGCTAGGACTGTGGTCAAAAGCTTTGAATATATTTATTTAAACACTGATTATTAAATCTTGCTTTTAGAAAATGTATAATTATGAGGCACACAAACAAAACGAATATTAAAAAAATACAATTTACGTATTCGGTAAATTATGTGTCACTCTTACATAAAACATACACGTCAGTAATATATATACTCTAAATTTACCTAATTATAGTTCAATACAGCCAGACTGTTCATTTTTTAAAACCCAGTTCTTATGCACACTATTTGTACTATTTGTAACTCAGAATAGTTCTTTCTGGAGTTATTATGAAGATTCTTCCCGTGACAGCTAGGGAGCACCGGCGCCTAGAATTATTTCCTATTTTCGGAACTTTTCAAAATAAGGTGTCTAAAATAAGGTGTCTAAAATAAGGTGTCTAAAATAAGGTGTCTAAAATAAGGTGTCTAAAATAAGGTGTCTAAAATAAGGTGTCTAAAATAAGGTGTCTTAAATAAGGTGTCTTAAAACATAACACCCGCTATTCTTCTAACAAAAAAAAATTTCATGTCCAATATAAAATCTGTTATTAGAACCACTTCATTAATGAGTCCCAGTGATTGGTAGAAAACACATCAATTTGTGAATAGTTTTAATTAAAGTAAGGGTAGAAACTCAAATGACTGTAGTTACCTTTATTTTTCTTTAAGGCTGTGACTTTGATTGACTTTATTAATGGATACAAGCAACTGGTAGGAAGACAGATCAAAGTGTGAAATATTTCTTTTCTTGGGGGGGGGGGGGGGGTTGGATCTCAAAATCCTAATTGCTACTCTCATGAGGTAGCCATAATTTTGCTTAAATTTTTTAGTGGAGTATTTGAGGTTGAACCTGGAATTTTGTGACATTTTTTTTGCTTTACTTTCTCTCATACTCCTGCTTGAATGTCTTGAAGATGTACTAATTGAGCCCTGTTACCTTAAAGCACCTTTCGGCTTATTTAAGCAGTGGCTTCAGGTTAGGAATGGTTTTCACCTCAAATACCACATTGGCTACGTTCCTGGAATTTGGTGACTGTAGATTGACTATTTATTTTTTTTTAATGGCGAGGGTTTGAATCTCCAAATTCCATTGGATGCACTCATGGAATTGGTGACTAGTTTTGCTATATGTTTTTGCTTTTTTTTAAATTGGAGTGTGGATTTCAACCTTTAAACACATTAGGTTTCTTTCATTGATTTAGTTGAATGTAGTTTTGTTTTAGTAAAAAAAAATAAAAAGCACAAACTACTGTCATCAAAAGTGACCACAGCACCCTCCCTATGATTTTATTGAACCCCGAAACTTCCCCTACCCCCTGGCTACACCCATGCAATAATAACTTTATTTTAGCAAATTGCAAAACAGCTTGCATAAATAGTATAAGAATATATAGAACAAAAATCTCCCTTTATTAAAGTAGCCTTCCCTGTTGTTTTTTTGGTCACTATTAATAGTATAATTGAAAGCGTGTTCAGAATAGCCAAATTAAAATAATTATATGTTGAAAAATTATAACAATAACACCAGAATTTTCAATTAGGAAATTTTTTTTTCCCCAAAGAAATACACATTTTTAGCACAATCGTTAGAGCCGTTTTCGAAATTCATGTCCACCCAGCGTCCACCTATCCATGAAGAGTTACAGCATTTTTAGCAATCTAATACTAGGATTTGTACTAAAATATGTACATAATCCTGACACCGTCGTTAACCGTGGACCACAGAAACAGATGACATTTACTTCAACTGCCCTATAGATCGTTAGGTCTGAAAGGGGAACTTTACTTCTTATTTAGAGTCATTAGTTACCGAATTTTACAAAGTCGTTCACATTTGAGATTCCCTGAATCTAACACCACGAGATTTGACCTACATTTTAAAGAATTCAGGTCACAGTAATGAATTCTCTTTGGCTTTCTGCCCAGCCGGATCAGAGAGTTTGCCTACCCTAGATGTGCGCTAGTCAGCTTGACCTCATTTCGGAAAGCTGGAGATCGATGTTAACGTCAGGACCAGCGGTTCTCATCTGCTGGGTGAAACATGTTCTAAAAATGTTTCATTAAAAATAAGAATGTTGAATCTGCTTTAAAAGATATGGCCACGAAATGTCATGTATCATCAATTAATTTGTTCAAAAAACTAGTTAAATAAATTAGAGAAAAAAAAACACACACACAGCCAAAACAATGTCATAATGCAAGAGTGTTTTATGATTAATGTGTGTGTGTGTAAGTGTAGCGCATTACTTTTAAAAAAGAACAAAGCTTGTATTAAAACAATTATATCAATTAGTTTGGATCAGTCGTGCGATTAAATTTGTAATAGATCTAGGCTAATAGTAATAAAACTGTGCGATTAGATATATTTTCAATAATTGTTTTAGTTCAGTGCTATTTCATGCTTTTAGCTTTCACACTGCCCTATCACTTGTCTGGACCAGTTGGGAAAACAAAAGGAGGGAGAAAGGAGTATCTCTGTTAATGTTGTCGTGATCGCTTTTTAAATGCATAAAAAACTTGCTCACTCAGCGCTTAAGCCTCATCAAGGGGAATAATTCAACTTATACCACCACATCTGTCAAGAACGATTTCTTTCTCTTGTTTGACACTAAATAAATAAATAAATAAATTACCAACAGTTAATTAACTAAATGATTAATTTTTTACTGACTCTTGTCTTGTCATGTAAAAGAAATAATTGTGCCAAATTTCAGCTTGATCCGAGACTGGGTGTGGGAGAAATAACGTGCACTAAATTTTTACCAGAAAAAGTGAGTCGTTATAAGCTTTGTAAAAATTACCTAATTTTAAACGTTCGAAATGTATTGACTTACAAAATATTACAAAAAATTGTTATTAAAAAAGGCAACTAAGACAAATATAACTCATACAAATGATAAAGTAAAATTGACAAAATAAAGAAAAATTAAAGCAACATAAAAAAAAAAAAGACTCACACAAGGATAATCAACTGTAAAGAAAAAGAAAAAAAAAGTTGAAAAATCAACATACAAATTATGGGATAAGAGAACAAAAGGAAATTTAAACTGATAGTAAGAGAAACCTGCGAAAAAGTATTTTACTATATTTTATCTCTCTCTCTCTATATATAAATGACTTATATTTTAGCTGTCTTGGGGAAAATAAGCCCCTTGACAATTGCATAGTTGAGACTCTACGTTTAAAACAAGGCTTCACCTACATAACATGACAACTCTGGCCTTGATTAAAACAATTTTATCAAACACTCCAGTCCAGGTCATAGACGTTGAATGAGGTCAACTCTGCGTTTGTGTGTACACGCGTGAGTGTTTTTTGTTTCTCTAAGAGAACCGCTCATCTACAGAAATAGCCCAGGAGCTTTGTCACTCATGATAAACACAACCTGCTCGAGGCAGCAAAAGGTCGCCGAGTAACTCGGGTTCTATCAACGCAACCCAGGGGGGGGGGGCGGGGAGAGCGCCACGATGAGGGCGACGGGGAAACCAGCGCCCTGCCAACAGGGCATCGACACAGTCGGCAGTCAAACCAGGGCACGGAGCAGCACAGTGTGACCCAGTGAGGACATAGTTAGTAGGCCACTGGGTCAAACAAGGCCAGGCAAGGCCGACTTAAAAAAACACAAACAAGAAAGAAGATCGTCCGTTCGAGGGGTGGTTGCAGAACAGGGCAATGTTTTTGTAGCTCCAGTCTTTTTCATTTCGCTCATTCTCTGTCTGTAAGCAAACAGTCCAAGAAGCGAGGGCCTCTAAGGTAGAAACATGATCTGAGATCTTTTAATGAGCACTTCCTAAGGATTAAGGTCAGTAGCTACAATTTTTTCCTCTCTAGATGTTATCGATTTTTCTTTTATAACTTGAATCTTTGGTGAGACTTAATTGGGAGAAGTGACAGTTACCGTAAGTGTCATAAAATCAATAAATTGAACTTCTGTGTTGATGTGGCACAGAGAAAGCGCGTGTAACTGTAGAAAGATGACTATAGATGTCTGTAAGCCAGAGGAAACACTCAAACATCTTAGTTTGTGTCTTACTTAAAGTACATTGACGCTAGAAGGCAGTTGTTTACATTTTTTTTTCTGAACTAACTAAATGAGATGGCTTTTTGTTTTGTTTTTGACAAAGCTTTATGTCATCTTTGTCTGTCTGTAGCAAGTCTTGTACACGTTATTTCTCCCACTTTCCTTTCTCGGATCAAGTTGTAACTTTTCACAATTATTCATTGTCGAAGAAAATACATGAATCGATTAACAAAATTAAATAAATAAATGAATTAGTGATAATTAATTCAATTTGTATGACATAGAAAAAGGGAGATAAATCAGACAGTATTGAGAAAAGTTGTAATTTTGCGGCTATAACCCTTTTATAACTTTTGTGTTTTTAAGTATTTAAAAAAACATTTTGCTTGCTCTTTATATCGTTTGATGTCACATTCTCTATTTTTCGCCGACTGTCTCTATCTCATTCTATGTCTCTCTTTTTCTGTCTGTCTCTCTTTCTCTGTCTCTTTCTCTCTCTCTCTCTTTCTGACTCTCTTTCTTTCTTTCTGTCTCTTTTTTCTGTTTCTTTCTTTCTCTGTCACCCTCTCTTTCTCTATTCCTTTCTCTCTATATTTGTCTCTCTCTCTCCTTGTTTCTATCAGCCTATCTCTCTTCCGGTATCTCTGCCTGTCTCTTACGCTCTTTCAGTTGTTCACATTTGTTTTACATTTGTCACTTATAGTGTATCACCATGTGAGAGTAATCAATGTCTCAGGGCATAGTTATGTCTACGTTTTCTCTGACCCAGTCTTTTCTACAACTGACCGTGTCCTTGTCTTTCAAATGTCTCTCGCATTCCTAGTTCTTTTCTGAACGAGGCGCAACCATATGTATGTGTGTGTGTGTGTGTATGTGCGTGTGTGTGTGTCTCTCTCTCTCTCTCTCTCTCTCTCTCTAAATCTTTTGCTTGTTTGTTTGTTTGTTATTTACACATTGAACCTTCTGTTTTGTCTCTCCTCAGGACTCCGCTAGTGACACCAGCCTTAGTCCTACTGGTCACTATATGTGTTTGTTACTTAAGTCACTTGCTATGGAAACGAAAGTTCGACGCCATGAAAGACAAGACGTGTGGTCTCCCTCTTCCCCCTGGAGACATGGGCTGGCCACTCATTGGACAAAACCTCCAGTTTGCTTGGAAGGTCAGTGACTGTATACATCAGCTAATCACCTTAGTCCAAGCAAAATATAGAAAAAGTTCTCATAACTTGCCACAATGACGTCGACCAGAAAATGCATTGAATTAATAGAATTAAAGCTATCTAATTTAATA
The DNA here is from genome assembly GCA_030265305.1 of Biomphalaria pfeifferi. NCBI lineage: Eukaryota > Metazoa > Mollusca > Gastropoda > Planorbidae > Biomphalaria > Biomphalaria pfeifferi. The sequence continues at coordinate 1,435,223 of JASAOG010000163.1, forward strand.
CGAACAACATATATATATATACGAGAAAGAGATGCACATTTAAAGCCAAATATCCTATACAGTAAGATTTTTCCTATTTCAAACAAAATTAATTAATTAAAATTAATCAATTGGTTAATATGTACATGTTTTCTTAGGGACAAAAAATAATTATGCTAAGTTTCAAAACTTAATTCGAGAATAGGAAGAGGGAGAAATAAGTATCCAAATTTTGTACCACACAAAAGTCCTCCTGTCGTAAATTTGAGCTTTGTACAAATTACTTTAACACATCGTGACAGTAGATACAGTCTCTTATCTAACATGTACAGTTAAACTAAAACGTGGATGCGCTTAGAATGTGATGTTCTTTTTCAAGTAATTTACAAAAAAAGATTATGTACATCTTTTTACCTTGTAATTATTCGAAGGTGTTTTGTGGGTCTGATACAAATCTAAATAAAATATACATTTATTATGAAATAATGAGAGAAATAAAGTGTACAAACCCCTAAACGAAAAAGCTACATAAATGCATAGTTTATAAATTACAAATGTAAATAAAAAGCCGGCATATATTAAAGGAATGTTTGTTAATAGCAACCGCAAATCTCCATGCGCAATAATTTCTTGTCAGTTTCTTTTATTTGTCGAGGTTCATTGAATCCACGTTTTACTAACTAACAAGACGGGAAAGCAGCCATCTACTTCTGCATAAGGACTCATAATGATGAATATAAAATGTGAATTTATTTTTGAAACCAGAATTTGTGGGTCTATTTGTTCAATCATTGGTTTTGAGTTTCTCGTTTGTGGATATTTTAATAAGGTGGTTCTGTGTTACAATGAATTAATCTATGATTGGGATCTGAGTTTGTCTACGCGTACAAAACAGTTCATTACAAGTCAGTAGTATCCAAGTGAAGATGGCTTCAAAACTTTGATTTAATAAGTCGTCGTACAATAGATCGTAATAGACATTTTAAACAGTAGTGAATGTCCATCATTATTTTTCAAATTATCAGATAAACTGGCTTTTAACCACAAAATAATAATACTTATAATAATTATTGTATACAATGTTCAGTTTTATTCGGACCCCTAGCGGTCGTCTCACAGACCACATGGGTCCGCGGACCACAGTTTTGAGAACCACTGTATAATTGGAAATTCTACTGTTGTTTATCCAAATGTAAACACATTTATACAATAAAATCAACATTGACCTTGACATTTATGATCACCTGACGACAGCTAGGAAGGATTTGTAATTAAAAATAATAAGTTTCATAATATAATTTTTTTAATATTTCAAATTATAAGTAAAACTATTATTATATTATTGTTAACCAACAATGAACATTAAAATTAAATATATCAAAGTCAAATTTAAGTAGATTATAAGGTGTTCCATGGAAGATGATAAACTTCTCTCCATATTTTATTTATTCACAGAAAGCTCAGTTTTTTGTTGACAATTTTCTCCAATACGGTAATATCTACAAGACCCACATCTTTGGCAGACCGATGGTCAGGCTAACTGGGATTGATTACATCTGGCCACTGGTCAGCAGAGAATCTCAGTTACTGTCAATGAATGTACCCAAGTCGAGTCGAGTTATGTTAGGAGAAAACAGCCTTGTCACCTACACAGGTGCGGAGCATTTCAAACTGAAGAAAAAACTGTTGACTGCCTTTACTCCAGTCAGGTAGGTCTTTGGGTAGATACCATTGTCGTGTATGAATCGGGTACAGCCTTATTTAATCCTGCACTCATAAATCCCTGTCTGGTTCAAGAGCAAGATACGCCATTAAACGATAAAAAGAAAGAAAAAAAAACAACAATTTAACTTCTATAGCGTAAAAGGTCTGCGCATGGCAGTTTCTTCCAGGACTGCCTGTGATAAGTCAGCTACTGGGAATAAAAGCAGCAAACACCTAAACCTTTTGCAACTCAACTTCTTAGGCCTACAAAACAAGACAACAGAACTCCAACACATACTCAAGAAGCATGATATACACATAGCGCTATTGCAAGAAACACTATTGCCCAAGAAAAAAATAAACATCACCGGCTACACACAGTATAGATGCCTTTGCACCAAATGCCAGGGAATTATGACCCTCATAAGAAACGACACACAAGCCACAGTAAAACAAATACAGAACAATACAGACATCGACACGCAGGAAATACTTCTTTGGAGAGGAAGAACAAAGTACACCATCAAAAACTACTATTGCCCACCATCATGAACAGCAGAAATAGACATACAAATACCACACTACACAAGGACAATAATAGCTGGCGACTTCAATGCACACATACCTTCCCTAGGCTACCCACACTACAACAAGCGTGGCAAAGAAATAGAGGATGTAACAAATGCCTCTAACCTACAACTTCTGCAAAACAAAACTTCACCTCCAACTGTCCTCCACAGAGCACACAACACAACTAGAAGACCTGACCTAACTTTAATCTCTACAGACATTACCGACTCTTCTAAAATAACAGTTCTTGAAGACATAGTTAGTGACTTCAGGCCTATACTCCTCAATATTGGAACGCCAGGTAGATACCAATCCAGCAAAACAACTAGATGGAACTATAAAAAAGCTAACTGGGCAGCTTTTTCCCAAGAAACAGACACAAGACTATCAAGCATAATTGAGACAGACGTCAATTCAACCTACACAACTATAGTCTCCAACATCTTACAAGCAGCAAAAAAACACATCCCTCGAGGCTAAGTTAAGAAATACAAACCTTTTTGGACACCTGAATTAGATAAATTAGTAAAAGAAAGAAACATGGCCAAGAAGACTATAGAACAAAGCCTACTAGAGAGAACAAGACAACGTACAACAAATCGACAGGGCTTATAAGATACAAAATTAAAACAGAAAAAAAGAAAAAGTGGACCACAACATGCGAACAACTAGATCTAAACAAGGATGGTCGAAATGCCTGGACCCTTCTGCACCGGCTAGCAGGAAAGAAACAAATAACAAACCCCCAACCTATAAAAGGCACTGACGACATAATAACAGAAAACCTTAAAAAGGCTGAAACCTTCAATAAATATTTTGCCAGCATTAACACGTCAAAGCCAAGAAAACTGGACCAGGCCTCAGTAATATCTTAAAGAAAGAAGAAAAAGCTCCAACAGTCAACTGTCAGATCTTTGACACTCCCTTCACTCTACATGAGCTCAATACTGCCCTAAAATCCTCAAGTCAAGAAAATCCCCTGGATCCGATAACAAATGAAATGATTAGGGGACTAGGACCACAGGCCCAAAACTGTATATTTAACTTTATCAACCATACATGGAAAACTGGAGACATACCACAGGAATGGAGAACCGCAAACATAATACCTATTTTAAAGAAAACTAAACCACCTGGAGACCCAAAAAGTTATAGACCAATATCTCTAGCATCCAACATTGGCAAAATGGCAGAAACCCCCCCCCCACACCCCAAAAAAAAAAAGCAAAGGACGCTGATCCAACTTACTGACGAACTAGCCCTAAAACACCACCTACCCAATAACAGAGAAAAAATTACCAGATTTTCAAACATTACACCCGGACTAAACTACAAACATCCAACCATCAAAAAACATTTACTAAATAACACCTTAACAAAAGAATCAAATCCACTGGAGCTCAAAGTAGGCATGCTTCAAACAATTGAAAGCTATCAAAAACAGCTATCCATATTTATACAGACGGATCGGCTTTCAAAGCTACCATCAATGCTGGTCTTGGTGCCTTCCTGGTTTTCCCTAAAAATAAACACTTTGAGATAAGCGCACCCTGTGGCGATTACTGCTCAAACTTCCAAGCCGAAAATGAGGCAATTACCATAGCACTACAGACAGTGGAAAACAAATTATATGAAGGAGTGCAACCACCATCAGATATTGTTGTCTTTACAGACTCCCAATCTACTCTGCAAGCACTTAACAGCAGCACCTCAAACAGCCCAAGAGAGTTGACAACACTCATTGTGATAATCCATCAGATGATATCAAAATTAAATATCAATATCACACTACAGTGGATCCCTGGACACATTGGCATCATGGGAAATGAAAAGGCAGATAAGCTATCGAAGGCAGGTTCATCTATGGAACAACCAGATAGACCTGTTAACTACCTCACCCTAAGGTCAATGTTAGTCAACAATCACAAAGAGGAGTGACTCAACCAATGGGCATCAGGAAACACAGGCAGAGCCATGTACAGAGAAATGACTACGCCTAACAAACTGGACAGTATTAACTTCCTCACCCGCAAAGAACAATCTACAATCTTCCAACTAAGAACAGGACACACACCACTATTAAATTACCACCTGAACCAAAAAACTCCACACAACTACCCCTTTGCAGACACTGCACCCACCGCTTTGAAACCGTAAACCATATCCGCTTTAAATGCCCCTCCCTAATCCACCTTAGGCAGACCCTACTTCCACTACAGTCCAACATAACCAACACCCTGTACGGCAGTGCTGAACAACTGAAGAAAACAGCACACTTTTTTTCCCTTGGCACAGTCTGCAAAAGAGCTCACAGCTCAGCAGCAATAAAGCTGGCTAGAAGAAGAAGAAGAATATAGCGTTGTTACTAAACAAACTGTTATTTCAAAGTGATTTCAGAACGTCAGACACATGAAATAGTTGAGATAATCTAGATCCATACACATATCTAGAAAAAACAATCTGAATTTATGAATGTCAATGTCTTAACTTCAAAGATTAAGAATGAGTGCAGTTTCACATGGCCACGCAAACCCAGTTACGACCTGAATATTGTCCACCATCTAATGCAGACAAAGCTGTTGTCCTGCTGGGTGAGCATTTAAGTTTTCTTTATGTCCTCTGCACCTGCCATCTAGAAGGGTCTTTTCTTTGTCTTCAAATGCATGTCCCGCGTTCTTCGTGAGAGCTCTCCAACTGTCTCTTTCTGCTGCCAGCTATTTTCCTCTAAACCTACTAACGATGATAAAGTTTGAACAGGTGAGTCTTAAGGTTCTTTTTGAAAATAGTGAATTATTCTCCTTGTCTGGGCTTGATGGGGATCGAGTTGTGAATTCTGGATCTGTGTACAGTCTTGATGCCCAAAATAAGGTCAAAGGTCATTCCTGCCAGTGACGTGATGCTATCGAGTCTCTTGAACAACCTCTATGAAGCCTGAGAAAGTTGATTCGATTGGACTCGTCCTTTTTTTTTGTTGTTGTTGATGCGGCCATTGCACATAAACCAGAAATTTAAATGACCCTCAGGCTTATAAGGGAATGGGCAGTACTAGTGTACAAAAGAAAATGTAGATCATAGAAATAAAATTTGAGGAGGGTGTAACGGTTTACGCATGTGTCTGAGGGATGCAAGATTTTTGTTGGAGGTACATTTAGATTTATGGTTATGATGCGTTGAGGGTCTCAATGCGAGACGATTGTGACGTCAACAGAAACGCATGACACACTTTTATGAGAAAGATGCAGCTTTCGTATCTCTGTAATTATTTTTCCCCAGTTTCAACAACTGGTTCGATAAATTCTACTTTTAAAGTTACCGAACAATTTACACAGTTTTCAAAAATCAAACTTTGGAAAAGTCTACACAAGAGACTCGGAGAGAGCTGCATTGTTCATTGTAATTGTAACTAAATATCTATTGGTCTTCCTGTTGTAGGAACACTAAATGTTCACCATATAAATCCATCTAGGTTGAACGACTATTTGCCTTGCATACAAGAACACATAAGGAGGCATCTGCTGACCTGGTGCTGCCAGGGTAGAATGCTGGCGTTTCCCGCATGCGAGAAGCTGATGGCGGACATCATGGTTGAGATCACGTTGGGATGCCGCTGGGAACACGATCCCGATGGCCTGGTGAGGGAATCTTTCAGAACCGTGAACAAGAATTTGATTAGCCTACCTCTCAGTGTTCCTGGATCAGGGTACTATCAGGCAAGAATAATACACTAATATATACATATATCACATACTTATTTGTCTGCACTCTTGGCTTAATTGATAATAAGGTTTTAGGGAGTTATTAGTTATGAGCTATTTGGAAGAAACACAATCTGATTTAGTTTGCCTAGACTCGCCCTAGACCATAACAATCTCAGCTCAATATCCTGTCGAGTGGAAAGTTTGGAGACAGATAAGTATCAGAATGTTGGGCCATACAAAACCATGTCCACCAGTTAACTACGCCCTTGAATAGTCTAAATCCATTTTTAATTTATACTGTTTGACAAGAGAGGAGACTAGATTGAAGAATGTATACATATTCTGTGTATTTACGGAATCATCTCATTTTCCTGATATGTCTGTGATAAAGTTACAGACCTTCCTTTACTTCTAACCTATACGACTAATGGCCGTTAAAGTCGGAATTCTCTGAGGGTAACTAACTAAAAAGTATTTGAGGAAGTAGAAATCTGACTTATCTGTCAAAGATTTACAAGATTTTTTAAAGAGAACTTGAAAAGGTCTTCAACGGTTGTATTAAATGAAACAAAATACTACACTCTATATAGGGGAAACACATTAATAAGGTTTAGTAATAGCAGTTATAATTCTTTTCTAATACTTTTTACTTTAGGCTCAGAAAGCGAGGAAAGTCCTAGTTGAGTTCATCCTAAACAGGTTGTCCCGAAAAGGTGACACAGATCACATCAGCATGCTAGATGTTTTACTGGTCAATCAATCCTTGGACAACACAGAGGCTGACGATGGTGGTCTCAGTCGCGAGGAGATCGTCGACAATGCATTAACAACATTGATCACAGGTTCAGGAACCACTTCTGGCGCACTTAGCTGTTTGATACTCATGCTTGGTAAATACCCGGATGTACTGGAAAATCTTCGCGCGGAATTGAACAAGAAAGGATTGCTGCATACAAGTAAGTGTCTATTTAAATTTTATGCGATGTTAATACATTTTAACGCTACAAATGTACAGACTGTTTATAAAACTGAATTGTGTTTTGCTAAGAATCTAAAAGTATAGTTATAAAAAAAGTGAAACCCAACTAGTTGATGTAGATAGTACATATGGTTGTCTTACAGAAAAAAAATGAGTTATTTACCTTGCTGTAGTTTATGGTATAATCTCAAGTCGTAGCCTATGAGTTGAGCTGACGTATGCGATGTTACGATCAAAGTATTTTAAACATTGTAATTACGACGTTCATTTATCGATGTGATAACTATAATGCTTATAATAATGTATTAGTTCTATCACTACCTTGTTACTTGAATTTTGCCATAATTTGTTGTTGATAATTTCTCAGACAAAACAGTGCCTCTGTCTTATGAGAACATATTGACACTAGAGTATACTCAGTGGATCATAAAAGAAGTTTTAAGGCTCCTTCCTCCAGTGGGAGGCGCTTTCCGAAAAGCCGAGAAGACTCTGGAACTCCGAGTAAGTACATTAAGAAGTTTTAGGGCGCACTATTTTTTTTTTCGTGTAACAACAGTAAAGTTAATCATTTATTTGTTAACACATAGACTTAGAAAACACATTATATCTAGAAATGTGACTTTGTTCATCCACGTTTTCCATCTTTCATAAAGATTTGAAGCTAAACTTTGGGTGACTTGATATCCAACTTTTTGTTTTGTCTTCAGAACTATCAGGTCCCAAAAGGATGGTCGGTCATGTACAGCATCAGAGACACACACAATACTTCAGAAATGTTCCATGACAGAAACTTGTTCTTACCTGAACGTTGGCAGGACACAACATTGCAGGTAAGGCAATGATTCAGAACAAATAATCGTATAGCCAGAGCTTTCTTTGCTTTGAAATTAGTTGAAATATGTTTCTTCGGTTGAAATTCAAATGAATGCCATGATGATAATTGATTCAATAGCATAGCAACACAAACTCTTATGTTCAGAAACTGTTAAAATATTTGTTTCGATGCTTAATAGAAAATGCTTTGGAAATGAAGGTTTCCGCCTATTTTTAAATAAACTTCAAAAATTGTTTCATAAAATGAAATGCCATCTATCACCATGCATTGCATTTTTGTATTCTTTTAAAGACAACTCTTTGCAAGCCTGAATCCTGTAGTTATATCCCCTTTGGAGCTGGCCCTCGTTCATGTCTAGGAAAGTCTCTTGCCGTCTTGGAGATGTCAGTGTTTCTGATTGAGTTAGCTCGTCTGGTGGACTGGGAGCTTCACAACCCTGCAGCTAATATGGTCTACTTGCCGGTGACCAAATGTGAGGACGATCTGCCGGTGACCTTTCATCTTCGCGAGTAATCCCTTCTATTGTGTGAGGTAGACAGAGAAGTTGCTCATATCTTGTTGTCTGTTGCTAAGGGAATCCATTTTGTTTTGTGCGTGATATTTATAACAAATGGGGCATTATGTGTTATGATTTAGTAAGAGATTTAAATAGAATCACATTCTCAGAGCAAACGCTGATTTAATATCAATAATTCGTACCTTTATTTGTCACATTCAACGAGCAAGAAAGAACGACCATCGTAAAGTCTGCTACATTAATGCTAATTTAAAGCTACTTTATTGCTGCTTTAAAGCTACTTTGAAGATACTTAAAGCCTACTTTAAAGCTGTTTTAAAGTTTCTTTGAGGCTTATTCAAGGCTATTTTATGGCTGCTTTATAGCTACCTTTTTGCTGCTTCAATGCTCTAATCTACTTTTTCCCCTTAAAAATTAACCCTCTATATAAACAAGTTTCTAAATCCAAATTGATTCCATATGGTTTCATCACTAAATCCAAATTGTTTGCTAGCTGTAAGAAAATATTGAACTCTCAACGTAGTCTTGTGGGGGAACAAATTTAATTGAAAGTAAAGAATCCAGATAGTACCACCTTAATGTTAAGACAACCAATATTTCAATTGTTCATTTAGTTGTTTTTTTTAAATTTTTATATATGTTGTAAAAAAGAAAAGAAAGAAAGAAAAACCGTTGTAAAAGTATGACAAAGTTAACTCAGTGAAATAATTAACATGTGTTCAGAAATTATCCAAAAGTTCATGAACAAAGAGAGTTCCAAAACAAAAAACGAAGTAAAACGTTTGCTTGACAGTGCAAGAATATTGGAGACATCTGAAGTAAAGTTACTTGAAGTTAGCTGCCTCAAGAATTTATGCAGGCCACTAATCTCAGAATCTGTGAATTATAAGATAAGATAAAATTGTGGAGTCATAAGAATAACAAAAATGTTCAGGCACGAACTTCATTGGAATATAGAAATCAGATGCTGTGTCAATTAAAAAACAAACAAACGGATAATCATATATTCTTAAATGCGAATGTGTGTGAGGCTATTTTCGTGTTTTGAAATCTTGTCTAATGAATGACTTTGTACGGCGCTCTGTTTGGCTAAGGGCTGAAACAACCGATTGAAATTCCAGATGACAAATTAAAGAAATCTTCACTTTAAGAAAACCCGCTCATCGTGACGTATTGAATAAAATGGAAGACGCTTTCAGAAGAACTTTTAGCATACATTAAAGAAGAAACAAGAGCACGAAGATTCTGGTGAGTTCCTTTGGCTAGCTACCACTGAATAAAGTTCATTAATAACTGTGGCAAAGTCATAGGAAATATAACAACATTGCGATACAGTTCCTATTGACTAATTGTAATGACCTACTAAATAAATGACATAGACGCTACAGTTTAGCTCCTGTTGGCTAGGTCGAACGTAGTAGACAAAAGAGACTCTACACTAGGATGAAACTCCTGGTGACTTTTGTCCAACTAAATGCATGTCACACATTAAGAAATATTTGCTTGATGCAGCTACCGGTGAGATGTTGTAAGCTTCTAATAGGTTCCAAATAAGCTTAAAGAGTATCAGCTAGATCTAATGGTTGTGTTCCAGTCTAAATCACTTTGTGTGACGTCAAGTAACTCATTAGAAAATACAACATCAGGATGAATCTCCCGGTGAGAGGATTAATAAAGATGAAAGTCAGAAATCGTATTGCTTCCCTAGCAAGATCGCAACCTTAAGAAATGTTCTTTAAAGGTTTGAATACGCCCTGAATGTACTTTTACATTTTTTTTTGCGCGTTCTGTTTATAACAAACTGAAAGGAATTTTTCTTGGTTCATTTCTTACAATTGGAAAATATTACCTTCTGTTCAGAGCACAAACAAAATAGTTTGTAGTTTTAGTTTAATTCTGTGAAATGTAGCGTACACTTAGTTTATGATTAAACACAACATAGGGCTAGTTTATCGACAAACATGGACACGTCTACAGATAATATCTATATTCAATGATTACATTCTATTGACACAACCCAGAACAAGGGTCGGATTTACACTTGATAAGGCCCTAAGCTTTTTGATATGTGGAGAGCCTAGTAGTCAGCATAACGCATTTGTTCCTTAGCTAATATTCCTTGAACTATTTTGAGGCCCCCCCCCCCCCCCCCCAAAAAAAAAACAAACTTTCGTCCCTAAAGTCATAGCTTATGTTTCCTAGAAATAAATGCAGCTCTTCAGACAACCGAAAAAGCCTTAATCATGTTGTACCTATAACCTTGTTGCAGTCAAAGGTAGGCCTACTTACTTTCTTTTTTTTTTTTTTTGCATTTTATTGAAGGCCGTGCACAACGTAGGACCCGCGGGCCCTATCCTGCCAATACAAAATACGTTTTTAATTTGGTTCACAAATCCTCCGATAATTAAAGTTGACTCATCTCAGAAACCTTATCGCAAACTTAGTATCGAGTCCATGTTAACCACATTAAGAATAAAAAATAAACTTACTGCCACATTCTTGCCTCACTGTATTGTGTGTATGTTCAGAATTTATTGTGTGTATGTTCAGAATTTATTGTGTGTATGTTCAGAATTTGTTGTGTGTATGTTCAGAATATATTGTGTGTATGTTCAGAATTTATTGTTTGTATGTTCAGAATTTCTTGTCTGTATGTTCAGAATTTCTTGTCTGTATGTTCAGAATTTATTGTGTGTATGCTCCCGTATGTGTATGCACGTGTAATTTTTATCCATTTTTTAACCTACATGTTCAAAAAAAATTTAAGGTTGAGATTATGATTACGATTATGGCTTATATTTATGTATATGTATTATATTTAAAATATAAACATGTCTGTCTATTTTACACATGCGCATTATTATATTTTGAATGTTATTGTTATTTGTTTTATTATTTTGTTTATTCCCATTGTAATCTGAAACAACACTGTGAGCTTATATGGTTGGATGCCTGGTCGTGCGATTTGCGCGCTGGACTGTCGTTCGGATTTATCGACGGTCGAGGGCTCAAACCCTGCCAGCTCCCATCCCCCGTCGTCCTGAGGGAGGTTTGGACTAGGAAGTAAACTATCTTCGACTGTGAAGGAACATCCGAAACATGTAAAACAAACAAACATATATTTCTCATCTGTATATTGTGTACAGTGATTGATGTAAACATGTAACTCTGTGTTCTATCTGTATTTCACTATGCAGATTTAACCGCGAATCTAACACGTGCCATAGGAATGCACTTCTCTGACGTTGTCAAAGATTCGGAACACTGTTAACTGTGTACGATCTCCCTTCAAACCAAATTAGGTTTCAAAAAGAAAGGGAAGTAACAAGTAAATAGTAGTTCTGCCTTTGACAACCACGAGTTGTGCTTTGTACCATAGTTTTATGGATTATAATGTAAATATTAAGAACATACTTTTCTTGTTTTCTTTATTATTGTTCAAACATACACATTTTATAAAGCTGTAAATATTTCTTTTATTCTGTTTTTGCTCGGTTGATTTGTAATAAGTAATTCATATAATATATTAGTGAGTGATTGGTGGTTGACTTATCTATCATAGTAAAGTAAGGCTTTGACATATAATCATCTCAAACTTTGTGATATATATTATGATTCAATACAAATGTCAATGTTATATTTAAAATAGTAGTTTTTCATCATAAAATACTGCAACATTAAAGTGACCTTTGAAAATCCTCCCAATGCAAAGGGAGACAAACTGATTGTAATGAAAAATTAAAAGAAGGATGTAGGCTTTTTCCATTTTTGTTATAACTACAAAACTCACGGGAAGATAAGTATTCACACATTTGTATCACCAGTTAATGAAAGATTTTAGAGTTCCTTATCATTTATGAATGCAAAGCAAGCATCAATTATTACAACATTATCAATATTACAATGGAATGATTAGTCTTGATTTTGGCAAGGTATTTTAAATCACAAATACATGCTAGTTAATTATAACCATTCAAAAATACATTTTTTTTATATCTTCATTGCATCAGTTTCTTATGCCTTCTTTGCTGATTGCACGAAATAACTTGTGGTTATATATGGCATTTTTTATATTTTTCCAACCCATTGCCTACTGCGTGATGTAAGTCATTGGGAAACCAGTTTTAGGTATAGAACAACTTTGTTATTTGATCCTTCGGTCTTATGGACACCATTGTGCAAACCGGACCTGGTTGATTACATATTAATTTTTACATTATACATTTCAAAGAGATGCGTAAATAACAATACACACGAGCGAATTTACGTGTTTATTTTGGTAAAAGTGTTTTTGTTTGTTTTAAGCTGTAGTGTACACATCATTTGTAAATCTATTTAAAAAATTGACGATTTACCTCCCTTAGTTAACTGTACCCTGTCTATCTCCTCTGATATGTCGGGATGTTTGCTTACTTAATGAATCCAAATATTGTAACCAGGGTATACAACTCTACACATTTGAAGTAAAGATAAAACATTATTTTGATTGTTCAATGATCTTAGAATTTTGTTAAAGGAGAAAGCTGCAATCATTCTTTCTACCAATGGAACTCCACGCTACATTCTCTCGTTACTGAGACTGTCAGCTGTCTTGTTCTATTGGTGAGCCTAAGGAGTATATCTTGGGATAGTCTAGCGCAGTATTTTTTTAAACAGTGATCAGCGGAACACTTCAGTTCCCTTAGGCTTGAAAAGATGTTCCATAAACTATTGGAACAAATAATCAACATGAGATTAAGCTTGGAACTCTTTTTAATATGAAACAAAGAAACAGAGATCAAACTTACAATGATTTCTTTGTCTAAGGAGTATATTACTATTTCAAAACAAGATTATGTTATTTTATTTCTGTTTCTTACAGTTTATTTGTGATGCACACATTTGTATAGTTTATTTTAGTTTTCTAATTAAAATAATTAGAATCAATACATTTAGAATACTGTTTAAATAAAATAAAATAATCCGACTTATAAAAAAAAGCAAAGTATTCTGCTAAATTCTCAGAAAATGGAAAGTGTTCCGTTAGAGTACGGGAAACACTGGCCAACCATGTATATTAAATACAAATAGAACAACTGTACTTTATTAATAAAAAAATAGTTAAGTATGAATAAAAATATGATTTTGGTCTAAAAAACTAGTTGTTCAATGTTTTTAGTTTATGGAGAGAGAGAGAGAGAGAGAGAGAGAGAAAGAGAGATAGAGAGCAGGAGAATTAATGTGCACACCAAAAATTAAATTAAACTAAAATTTAACCAAATTTGTCGGTGCACTTTGACCATAGAAATGCCATCATCGCATATTTCATATCAAATACCGTATTTTCATACATATAAACCCGCAGGTTATACAAGTTTAGCAATGTATATTGTGAGGGATATACAAAGGTGCGGGGTTTACAAAATTTATTTTACTCATAAGCATAGCTTAACGGAAACTAGGGACATAGAGGTGGGTCTTCTCGAGGTCACTGTGTGGTTGTGTGGTTGTGAAATGTACATTAAAGTCATTCTAAACATCAAGAAAACAAATGTGCCTACCGATGATAGTAATTTATTACAATACCTCTATTTAGTCACTCCTTCATGGGGGAACTTGAGTGGGTGGACGCCGATTTCACAAAACAACTTTAACGATTTTCCTAGAAATTTAACAGTTGATGTTTATCGCTGATAGCTCGTTGGCAAAACTCTAGTTTGACCGTAAACATTTTTTAAAGTAAAAAAAAAAGATGCAAATTTGGCAACAGGCTAAATCTAGGCCTATATCCAACATCGATTTTGAAAGGACTATCGCGTTCTTGAAAGGTAATTTCCGAATGTAAGGCATTATTGATTCAAGAGTTTAATAAATTAATAATTATGTATATCTAAAGGCCTATCATTGGAACAATAATAATAACAATAAAGAACATGACGTAGGCAGCCATAATGGACTTAATGACAACTGGTGAGTACATTTAAAGTTGCTTCAATTTTATTGAAATAATATTCACACAGTTTTACAAATATTTTTACGTAAATCTTATTTTATTACATTATAAATTGTATAATGGAGGGTATTGTTTTTTAAAAAATTGCAGATCACGCTTTGCACATGCGGGGTATATAAGAGTGCGGGCTGTACGAGTTTGATTTTTAATTATTTTGTAATTTGTGCGCGGTATACGTATATGCGTGAAAATAAGGTAATCACTTAAAGGCAAACCTAAGATCCTTACACTTTATGGTGGTTATGTTGTTGTGTAAACTCTAGGTTCGATTAAGAAATTAGAATATTAAAATTTAAAAAATAACATATTTTCAGTTTTTATCCGTGAACAGAACTCTGTGTGTTGTGTGTGTATGTGTGTGTGTGTTTACAGTTCACAAATATAAAAAAAAGCTTTCTAAAATAGTATTTTATGACAAAACACACACACACATATTTTCCTCATTTTTTATTTCGTAAATTCATATCAAAATACATATACGTTATATAATAGCAAAATTTACATATTTGGAAGCAATGTAGAATTACGCTGTCTCAGAACAGCTAAAGAGTCAACCAGTCATTTCAATACTTCAAACTAATCTTGCATAGCTGGGGTGTGTAGCTGGGGTAATGATTTGGTCATAAAACTAGTTTTAGTCATTTCCTACAGATTAAATCGAATCGACATTTTATTTTACACGAAACATATTCACGAACATTATTCACGTTCTAACTCTGTACCAGGGTCAGATTGTGTAGTACTGGGGACATAACAAACCAACCAGCAAAACTATTTCAAACATTCAATTGTGAGTTAAAGATGTTTACTTTGAATGTTTAATCATAAGCCTGCACTGTGCCACATTAAGGATCAATACTCCAAAAAAAAAAACTTGCTTAGAAGTTCTGTGCTTCAAAAGCTTTTAACTTTATATCATTATATTGTTATTAGTAAGGAAAGGGAGGGGAGATCCATTATAAATCAACACAATAAATACTAGAATTTGCTGGACAAAGGAAGGTATGAGAGAGCATTTAACTTTATACCACTATATTGTTATAGGTGAGAAAAACATGGAAGGGGTTCCTTGGCAAAACAAATATATAGCCTGGGAACAGGTCAACGGGCGTAGCCAGTGGTTAATGCTTGTTGTTTATAGATTATGTATTAATAATAAACATGCATAATAGTACGAGATTTTTAAAAATGTCATGCTCAAGACAACAGGATAACGACATGACGACAGACACACAACAATAAGACAACTTTGTCTGTCCAAGATTACGTCTTCCTCTTGGCGTTCACGTCTGCTAACCATTGCAGTATGTAGTCAGTCTTGCTCCTAGCAGAAGACCAGGGCCCATTTGTACTGCTGGCATGGAAAGAAGCATTCTACTGTTAGAATGTTATTCTAATATAATTCTAATAATCATAAATAAAATAATATATTAAAGCACACGCTTAATAGGACTACATCGTTATTAAAAAACGAAAACAAAAAAACGTTTTATATAACATGATGCTTTGCTTTTATTTATCCCATTTTTACACAAAGAAAAAGGAAGAACCTATTTGATATCATGTGTCAATTTTTGGTACACTTTTAAAACTGTAATAAACAGTTTCACTGTACCTTATATAGTAGCCCTCGACACTAAAATCAGACTGATGCGCTCCCTGGTCACGGCAAGATGCTAGCGCATCTTGGACGCTGACTGATCTCGAGAAGAGGATTCTAAAAATAGAACTGAGATGCTACAGAAAGATCCTAGGGATCACTTATGAAAAGACCGTATCACGAATGAGGAGATTAGAGACAGGATTAAATCACAACTTGAACCCCTGACCTGCTAACCACTGTCAAAAAAACTAAAAAAAAAAAACCAACTTAAAATTCTCTGCCCACATCACAAAGTGGTTATGGCTCGCTCGAACAGTACCAGGAAAAGAAGAAAAGGCAGACAGAGAAGACTTATATTTAGACTTTAGATTTTATGGCACAATTTAGGCCATGTCGCGCCTTAGGACTTCCTCCTCCATTCAACAAGCACAGTAGGAGCGTTAACAACTATATAAGTTACTGTTTAAGTTTTACAAAGTAGACAAGCTACTGTTTAAGTGTTAACAACTATACAAGTTTCTGTTTAAATGTTAAAAACTATACAAATTACTGTTTAGGCTAAGTGTTAAAAAGAACATGTTACTGTTTCAGTTTTACAAAATATAGAAGTTACTGTTTAAAAGCGACTATGATAAAATTCATCACATATCCATTTCTTTCTCCCCCCCCCCCCCTTTTTTTTCAACTGGTCCAGATAAGTGATAGAATCATAGCGTATTGAGAAAGCTAAAAGCATGAAATAGCGCTAAACAAACAATTAGTAAAAATTTTTCTATTCGCACAGATTTATTGTTGTTGGTCTAGATCTATTACAAAATTTAATTACATGACTGATCCAAACTAATAGATACAATGACACTTCGTAACTTTTAAAGTATTTTAAAAAATGTTTTTCTTGTTTTAAACATTTTTAAAAAAAATATTTTACTTGTTCATATTTAGCACGCATCCTAAGCAATGAAAAAATAGTTTCAGGAAGTCCTTATTTAAAGGTGAAGCCCTATACGACAGCACTGCCATTAATCCGGCCATGCATAGAACACTAACTGATATTCGAAATTACACTTTATTCTCAATACAAAGGGTCTATGTTTAAATATATAAGATATAGTTTTATCTGTAAGTTAGACGTTTTTATATCTCATGGAAATGATTGTACCTGTGAGTCTCAAGACAGTGACCTACTAAGTTGTTAGTCTGTGCATCAATGAAAGCAGGAATGTCCTCAGTGTCTCTGTCCACGTACGTCATTCTTGGGGGCCTTAAACTACGTTCGTTATACAGACTGGATAAAGGAGACCAGTGTTTTCTGTATTTCATAGCATGAGAGTTATTGTTCTTTATGCCTGCACCCTTCGCACTGCGATCTTGTTGTCTGGAAAATGAAAGAATTTCGCTTTTTTCGGCCGTGTCGCAGATTGCAGTATATCTTCGACTGTGAATTGGATGGGACACGTCGTCACGAAGCCTCCAAAAGTCATGATTCGCCTCAGAGTCTGGTTCACCAGATGGTATGTTTATACGTATTGAGTGCTGTCGTTTGGCACAATGAATAATCTCACATTCTGGACTGGTTTCTTCACTGCTGCCCAAGACGCGGAAGTCATTAGTTTTTCCACTGAACCAGGTTTTCACAGGCAAGCTGCTGGCAGAGTTGTCCAAACGACATCTTTGTTTCCCGAACTCAGAGTCACTCCTCGACTTGGGTAGCTTTCCTGAACTTAATTGAATTATCTTGGTAGTTTTTCTGGTTTCAGCGTTCCGTCTTTTAACAGTTGGCTCATCGTTGTCAATTAGGTGTAGCGACTTTCCCTTGACGTCTAGCCAAATACCAACGTTTGGTGGTGCTTCAGACTCTTTTTTGATTTGATTCCTTTTACCCGGGGCAACATTCGGCACGTTTTTAGAGACAATTCTTTTATGCACAGCAGTCATCTCCTTGTCCGCAAACTCGGTGTAGTTGTCTATAGATGTTTAAAAAAATGAAAGCAGGTCATTTACGATCCTATGTAACTGAT
Source organism: Biomphalaria pfeifferi (assembly GCA_030265305.1). Classification (NCBI taxonomy): domain Eukaryota; kingdom Metazoa; phylum Mollusca; class Gastropoda; family Planorbidae; genus Biomphalaria; species Biomphalaria pfeifferi. The sequence goes on from JASAOG010000163.1 coordinate 1,453,118, forward strand.
AGAATAACATATAAATAAAATACTAAGTTAAAAAAAATAATTCTCAAATAGTGTTGGGTTTAGAAAGTAATTAACTTTTATAAGGACATAGTTAGAAGCATACAGCAATGCACGATTCAATGTCAAGGGATAGTGTCTTTATACAATGTACAATTTATAACAATTTTGTTCATTGTAAAACAACAACTTGATTTTGATTGATAACAACATGACTGAAAAGATGACCACGTGTTCTATAAATAGCATCGTCTCTTCAACTCTTCTAGATTTTTTGAGTTTGGATGTAAGTATTTCCCTTAAACAGTATTGCGTTACAATCCTTTCGATAAAAGATTAACTCATTAAACTACGGAATAGTATCACTTACATTGTCAAGAAAACTACTTAGATCTACTAGATTTTAGATCCCTAGATAACAGATATGTTTCTTAAGGTTGTTATTGCCTAAGTGGTATAAGTGGTATTGGATATAAGAGCTCCACTACCTAACAATGCTTCCAAGAACATGTGTCCCAAATAGCCTCTGACAACAAGTCCGACCTCTGGACTATATCGGAATTAATTCACTAACAGAAGTGACAAAGGCGAGCAACTGGCGCCTAAACCAGTATCTAGGAGAAGGAAAGCTCAAACCTCTGCAGCAGCTATACCCAAACATGAGAGAGGTTTCGTGAGTCAACCCTGCGGCAAATTAGGAGCCGGTGACCTAAAGGCAGCTTGCATCAAAAAGTGCTACGCTCCGGAGACACCTGTGGCGCCGCTGATCCAACACTGTATGGTCACATTCCGTTCTTTTCTTACGCAGGTTCGCATCTCATTTTTATGATATGATCCATACCCATAGACCGATTAAATAAGTAAATAAATAAATAAATAAACATATAACAATAGAAAGTAAACTAAAAAAAAACTTTTCTTAAGACAGACATGATCATTGTCTTCATCGCAGTCTATAAGAACAATGACCGGATGTTACCTCACCAACTAATTTCACGGGTACTGTCTTGGAATAGGTTCCTTGTATGCTGGATCTGTAGGGCAAATTTTTAGGTAATGTCGTGGATGTGACCAACTTCCGACACCAGATTATCGCAGGCCTAGAGATTTCAAGAAAATTGTCTTTTTTATTGTTAGCCACACTATTCATACCTGCAGACAAAGCAATAGAGAGACTTAGTCATACATGTGGACAAATGAATAAACAGACTTAGTCATACATGTGGACAAAGGAATAGACATAGAATAGTCATACATGTGGACAAAGGAATAGACATATAGAATAGTCATATCTGCAGACAAATGAATAAACAGACTTAGTCATATCTGCATACAAATGAATAGACAGACTTAGTCATATCTGCAGACAAATGAATAGACAGACTTAGTCATATCTGCAGACAAATGAATAGACAGACTTAGTCATATCTGCAGACAAATGAAAGATAGACTTAATATATCTGCAGACAAATTAATAGACAGGGGCGGACTGGCTATATGGGCAAACGGGCAATTGCCCGGTGGGCAGGTACCAAATGGGCCGGTCTGGTCGCGAGCATAGAAAAATTTTTTTCAATGCAGACAATTTTTAAAAAAAGTGACAGCAGCAAGACACAAAGGCCCGAACACGTTTTCTTGATCTTTTTTAAAAATTCTTATTACAATTAATTTTGTTTGAAATTCAACAAGAATAAAAAAAAAACACTATACACTGTACGTATTATCATTTGCAAAACGTTAGACCTTACTTTCTGCTATGCACGAGCGGCATGGACTGCTTTGATGTCTTCGAGGTTGTGTTTGGCCTAATCCTTTTGCTGGTCGGCATGGGCCTTTGATGGCACTCCCATTTTTTTTTGCTCCTTCCCTCCCCCGTCTTTAAATGGTTCCAATGAAATTTAACCAAAAAGAGGGATGAGAGAGATTAAGTTAGAAAACATTGATATAACGCAGCAAAAAAAAAAAAAAAAAAAGATAGGCGCGACAATTAGCTCTTTAACAATACTTAATAGAAATTAACTTTAACACATACACACGAAATTTCAAACCGCCCAACTTATTCACAGTTCAATATGGGTATTAAGTTCTATTTTCTGCGATTTGAAAAGAAATAGTTTCTTTTTGTTTATTTTTAATAACATAGATCTAAAACTGCTACACTTAAGGCTTAAAAAAAATATTATTTAATTAAAAAATAAATCTAGATCTAAATCAATTTTTATACTATTATAATTAATGGCAAACTTATGCTTAGTATGAAGTCATTAATGATGAAAATTATTACAATAAGTACAATAATTTATATAGCGCTGTCACATCCGATATTTAATGAAAGGAGATTTATTTTTTAAATAATGGGTCATGGTATATTCATATACAAAACGCGTTTTTGAGAATGTACTAGGAAGTAGCAAGAGCTTTTCACATTAAGTAAGTGCCTCACTAACCGTTCTGCTTTCTCTTATTTTTTAATGGAATGGGTTGCCTGAGTCAGCCACACACACACACACACACACACACACACACACACACACACATATATATATATATAAATTGTCGAGTGGGGTAAAAATCCCCACCCCCACCGAAAATATATGACATGCCATTTGTGGGCCGGTTTATATGGTAATGCCCGGGCCGATTTTGATACTCAGTCCGCCCCTGTTAATAGACAGACTTAGTCATACCTGCAGACAAATGAATAGACAAAGACATAACCAAATAAAAAATTAAGAACAGCCGTTGGCGAGTGTTGAATAAAAATTAAGAAATTAAACTTTTTTTATTAACACATATACAGTCCAACATTAGAAAGGTTTATAAAGAAATCTCTAGTACATATCTCGACATTTTGGACACTTTATAACCTATTAGAACAGGGGTTCTCAACCTGTGAATCGCGACCCCCCTTGGGGGTCGAATGACGATTTTTCAGGGGTCGCCTAAGACCATCGAAAATATGGATTGTTTTTGTCTATTCTTCTATTGCTGTATGTGTGTGTGTCGAGGGGATCGCAGCAGAGTGGGGGATTGTAAAAAGGGTCGCCGGGCTTAAAAGGTTGAGAACAGCTGTATTAGAAAAACATTTTTTTTCCACAAAGTACAAATTAGCTGGATTAATGTTTGTGTTTTAAAAGTTGCCAACACAAAATACAATGTATGTAGAACTTTTTTGTTTGTTATTGCCGGTGGAGGTAAGGAATAAAAGAATTCACGGGGCAAAAGTAATTGGTTGGAGGGATGTTAAAATGCGGGTCGTTATAAAAAAAAGTTTTAAAAAAGGGTGATCAGCGTACTATATAATATATAGCCTGGGGACAAATAAACTGGTCTAGACGGTGGGTCATCAAAATGTTTGTAAAGGTCTAGCATACGTGAACAACAACTATGTTCATTTCTGAATTTCTGATATTTTTTACGTTTCAGACTTGACTTCTTCTCTCATTCAAATGCCAGGAAAGATAACGCAAATTACAAGCTCAACATGACCAGCTTATAGTTTTTTCGCCTCAAAACCGAACACAACAGAATGAGCTGAAAATTGGGATGAATGAATTTGGCGGAGTGTCATCAGAGAATACCAACCTATTCTTTCATAACTGCAGTCTCCTTCGAGAGGCTCAACAAGACACAGGGCCCAAAAACTGATATAGAAGAAAACTATATGTGATTATTGGTCAAGTCATCTGAACCCTCCAAAATAATACGAAAAACATAGCAGAAGAAGAAAGATTATTACATCATATCCCAGAAAGAAAGAAAGAAATGGAACTCGGAACCATCGTAGCAACAGTCCGCAGTGCATACCACACAATCAGGCATCCTAGTGTTGTCCATATAACTGCTGAATTTCTTGCATTGTTCTCTTGATGTCTTTAATGTAAAATGTAAAATAAAATTTAATAAAATGAAAGGCAACATTTCTTCGATTCCTGACATAATAGCTGCACCGGTCCTCCTTACAGATTTAACTTCCAACGACAAAACAGGGGTGGCCTCTGCCGTGTGAATGTATTACATCCTGACATGTTCCACAAAACAACAATGGACGCTCAGGGTTGCGGTCCCTTCCGCGTTGACTCTGTCATTAAAGGTATCTATTGATTTATCTACCCATCAATAAACATTTAATTTGTAAAGTGAACTTTAATGGGACCGACCCTTTCAATCACAATTAATTGTAGGCTATAAGGCTATTGAGAGAGTTCTGAATTCCAGTTCTCAACAAGGATGATATACATATAAATTAAATAGATTTGAGTTAAATAAAGACATTTATGTGGAATAGTTATTAATTCACACTTTAGAATTTAATTAGCTACATCTTATAGGTCATAGTAAATCATGGACATATACTGCTTTTGAAAGATACATTAATAAAACATTAGTTCAGCGTTGCTCTCGTCTGTGGATATTTAGAGCCATGATTCCAAAGAGAATAAATGAATATGGACATTGAAATCTAGATATGGAATAGGCTTATTCTAAAACAATGCAAAATCTTTTCTTATGATTAGGTCTAGATTTAAAAGCATATCATCATCTGGTCCTCTTTTCTTAAAAATTGTCAAGATATCTGGACCTCATCGAGATCTGGTCTGGATCTTGATCTAGCTTAGAATCAAACATTTCTTTTTCGATTCTTACACTACATTTGTAAATAAATAGATGTAGATTTAGAACCAGGGGCGGACTAGGTGTCAAAGTCGGCCCGGGCATTTCAAAGCAATCCGTTCCCCAAATTACATGCCATATCCTCAAAATCATTCTGCTAAGTTTGGTAATGTGATGAAAACTGGGTTTACGTGACTTAATGCATTTCTACTACAGGTAGCCCGCACGGTTCACTATTTGGCAAATTATTTCATGCTTTTGTTGTTTAACTATTTGGAATGACTAAATGACACTTGTCCCTTTCTAGAACTAATCTATCATCTAGACTCTAGGCATCTAGATCTATAGATTTTTTTCTGGACCTACACTTTGAGATTCAATAAAATCGAATTTCGTAAAAGTAACAAACGACTTATAAAAGTACATTTTGACTTGATCTAGACACAACACAACTCTAGACTAACATCTGATGCAGCATCTGAATTACTTACTTCAATATCGAGACGGTCATGCATACGCGACTACTTTAATAGCAATTAAGTTAGGCTACATTCAGTGTGACTTTCTCAAATTACGGGATTATCCGATCCGTTGAGCGCGGCTTCAATTTATTTTATTTGTAATATGACATCCACTTTTTTTAAACTAACAAGTTCTCCGCCCCCCCCCCCCCCCCCGCCATTAGCTTTAGAAAATTCATGGTTACCTATTACAAAGGATTATCAAGATAAAACTTCATTAACTGGGCGACGGGTGGTTCAGACTTAAATTGAGAATAATTACAAACAATTGATTTGTTCCCAGCTATCCCTGTCCCTTTATGTTGATGAAGGGATGGCTGCAGCTTGGACAGAGTAGAGCCGTAACCTCCAGAAATAGCGATATGCATAAGATGATAGATGGATGGATAGATAGATAGTCCAAAAATAGCGATATGCATAAGATGATAGATAGATGGATAGATAGATAGTCCAAAAATAGCGATATGCATAAGATGATAGATAGATGGATAGATAGATAGTCCAAAAATAGCGATATGCATAAGATGATAGATAGATGGATAGATAGATAGTCCAAAAATAGCGATATGCATAAGATGATAGATAGATAGATAGATAGTCCACAAATAGCGATATGCATAAGATGATAGGTAGATAGACAGACAGATAGATAGATAGAATTAGATTTATAACGATGTCCAGGTTTACTTCAGACGACCTTTACTGTTTGCCTCTGTGTGACATTCAGAAGGATATTTTGACTTAAGAGCTTATTTGTTGCAACAATCTCAGTGTGTGTCCAGTAAACGTTTGTGTCTTAGTGTGTCTGCTATATAAATATATCACAGTGTGTCCAGTTTATCTTCTCGCTGTATCTACATTATTGACTTACAACATGACATTTATAGATCTTGTCTGAGATTGTTTGCCAAAGGTCAGACATTGTGATAGTAACATAATCATTTGTCTTAAAATGTTAAACGAAAAATAAAAACACTACGGTAAGAGTGTTACACTTTCAGTGAGAAAGTATATTAATTCTGGGGTTAAAAAAAAGATAATTGAATCGCGCATAGGCTAGTGTTTGACATGAATTGGTTATAGCTTGTTTTGTTTACTGAAAGTCTCTCAACCCCCTTCCCCTCCATCCCATTCTACAATCTTAACATGTCAAACTACGTGAATGAATGGTATTGAACTAAAACAATCCGAGGAGGTGACACGTATTGAGCACATTTTAACAAGGGAAGCCGCGGCAATATTTTTCAGGCAAAACGCCTTTCACTCAGTTCGTCTCTACCTCGCCCATTTAACGATTGGATATTGATGCTATGGAGGTCTGATCACTCACAGCAAGGGGTGTCATTGGAGAAGATCGATAGCCAATAAAGTACGCATGCCATAAATGGCGCATAGGGGAACAGGTTCGAAGAGGAGGGGAGATGGGTGGCATATCTTGAGTTACGTGCAATTTAATTCCGCATATTGAGCGCCTCTAATGATACAGTCACTCACATCCACTGGAAGAATCAGACTCCACTTTTAAGCATTTCTTTTCCAGTGATATAAAGAATAGGATTTCTTGTTGTCTTCAGACCAGTTCATCGGTTTTCTTGTAGAAATGTAAATAGACCAATAGTTGTAAACAATGACCTTCACAATTATTTGTTTAGTATACAAATGATTTTTTAATGTTTCCAAATGTTGTAGATTATAGTCCTACGTTTTTCGTTTTTCTATGAACCCTCAAGTTTGGATAATTGAGGCCTAAAAAGGTTTGTAGCCAATGATTTAGTAGAGTTTAATTAATTATAACATGCAGGACTATATTAACTCACAGATCAGCTTAGGCCTTATGAAGTATTTCTATATTTTTAAATATTGGTATATTAAAACATAAGATTCAGATAAATAATATTTCTACAGTTCTATTATTTAAAAATGTCCCAGACTTGTTTTTCTTTCAGATGGTCTAGAAGCCACTTGTTCTTGACTTGTTTTACAATATCTAACATTTTTCAGATGTTTCTTCACAATTGAAGATGATAACATTCTTGCCCAAAACTGCCGCATCACGGAGTAATAAGACTTTGAACCTGGGACACTCGATACGACCTTTCAGAGCGTACCACATACGACCAATCACCCATCCATATATAGCCATGTGTGAAAGCACACATGAACTATGTGCAAACGCAGAACTTCTTAAAGGGCTTTTGAAAGAAAACTTTGGGCCGTTACGAGGATTATGTTTAGTTTTCAGTTTCTTATTATTCTTATATTAAAAAAAAAGTTTGATTATTTTAGGATTAGCAACATCTAAAGCTTTCTCAACATTGGACACGTGAATAGATTTTAACATTTGATCTTATCTGTAAAGACTTATTTAAACTTAGAATTCGACTAATTATCATCTATGGTGGAAAAAAAATAAATAGCTAGCTTTTTGGTGTATCCGGTGTACAGGAAAATAGGACGATGGGTTTGAAATGGGTATATTCTAATTTTATGTGCACAGTTCAGCACTGAAAAATTAAATTTTATAAGCTCTTGCGTTTGTAGCGTTTTTTTTTTTTAATTTAGAGGGTAACATTAAAGTTCAATCTTCTTTGACATTGTTTCTTTTATCAAAATAATCTTCATTTAGTCTTATTCATAAATGTTATCTTTGATTGTTCTTTTCAGGCAAGGAACTTCTCAGCTGGTACAACTATAATGTCCACTAGAAAACTTTCCAACAAAGTGTTCGCTCTACCAGCTTCTCACCAGACCTACGATTTAACCCCTTCCGATCATTCTCAATGCAGCACATACAAAGGCTTCCCATCGCGGGCATCAACTTTTATCAGCACGTTCAAACAAAACCAGAGGATCAGTTTTACCAGGGAATGGTTCTACGACGAAATGGCCGTGGTCCCAACAATGGATATGAGTTTGGGCAGCAATGTCCCAAAGAGGCAGTGTCTCTTGCGTCCACTCAACTACGCCTCCGGTCCGTGCCCTGTCTGTGAACACGTCTTCCGATACAGGGATAGAATTGTTGACCCTAGACCAAGCTGGAAGTCCGCGAAAAGCAAGATAACCAATACCAGGCCCCTTACAGTTTCTCCAAATTCAGACGGAGAGATTAAGAAGTGTCACCAGAACTGTGCATCACACCCGAGGATGCATGATGTAGAAGATAGTAGGCAATATATGCTTAAATCAGCAGCATCCAACAAGGATGATGGCTACGAAAAAGATGATCGTGCACAAGACGATGACAGCGATACCAAAAGTGGGTGTGTAATTAGATCCAGCAACAGTGGCTCTGGCGAAAAAAAGGAAGAACTTAAAGAAACTTCAGACAGCTTGCAGATTCTGGCTGAGAGATTGGCCTACGTCAGAAAGACAAACCAGGTTCTTAAATACTACATGGCAAGAGACGACGACGGACTGGTGTTACCTTCGTTTAAGTTACCTTTGAGAGACATTGAGATTCCAACTTCAAGTTCCTGCATGAAAGAAAGTTCCTTTGATTGAAACTGAAATTAATGCTTGTCTATCATCGGTTACAAAATGTTTTCACTGACTTAACACTTAATTGTGGGGAGTTTTTTTTGTTTTTTTTTTAAAGAATTTTGGTTCTCTAACTGTAGCGGAAGTCAGTTTTGTATTTCCCCCTCTCACATAAGAAATTTAATTTAACAGGCACATTGCGAGCTAACAGAGAAAGCAAAGGAACAAGTTATTTAGTATACCTAAATAATTTAATAAAAAAAAATAGCTTGGGTTGTGTGTTAAAATGGGGATGTCTAAACATTAAAAGTGTATAGTTGGTAGAAGTATTTTCATCATAAATTGCTTATTAAGGAATGTCTGTCTCTATTTTCGCTCCTTAACTTATCACTGCTGGTTGGTTGGCCGATGGACTCTGGACTGGTCTTCTTGTAGAGAGTTGAGGCTGGCTCATATAAATTTACCGTCTGTAGCGAAGGTGTGTGTGTGTGGGGGGGGGGGATATGCCCTAGGCAGTCGGCAGTGGGTAGTAGATAGCTGTGGCCGAATATTGGGCAGTTGATACTGAGCAATAGGCGCTCACCACTGGGCAATAACGCTTGGTTGAGGTATATAATTAAACAATCAACGCATGCGTAAACATAGCCCATTGATAATAATATGTTGATGATGAAATAAAATTTACATACATACAAAATATTATGAATGCACAAATACATCTATGCATAATTTATATAAACAACCTACCATAGTTGTCTACAAGTTACAGGAGGCTTATAAAATAGAAGCAAAGTTTTAGCTTTGCCTGCTTTAATGAAGCAATCTATTTGGTGCTGAGGGTCTGTTTGATTTCTTTTCTTATCTTATATAGATTGCGCCGAACTCTAATTAATATTACCACTAGTGCCGGGCTCAGTAGTTTTGGATGATTTAAAATCTTGGTTTAAAAGTACATTGGTGCTGGACACAATGAAAATAACGCTATCTTATTTCTAATTTACCAGCACCCAGTACATTTTTTAAAGCTAACCAATGATAAATTACAGAGGGGTCCAATTTAAATTTGTAACAAGGGATTAAGTGAGGTCGTAATGGGGAAAGTGGTCTTGTCCCCATAGAAAGAGACGATGCCACCAATACGTAAAGGGTGGACGTACCCTACATTAGAGGGGAGGGTGTAAATATCCATTTCGTTAGGGACCTCGCTGCATGCGAGGGGGGTGGGTTGGACAAAGTGGTACAGGTGATAAGTTCACTGAACATTTATACAGCAGGTTAGAGATTGGGTGATAAATGGAAAACAAATTCTAACAGCAAAACTTTTTTTCGAAAGTTTTAAAGCACAGAGGAAACTTTTATATGCAAGCTTTTTCATCACGTCGCAGGAACATGAAATGAAATAATGTATGGTATCGATAACAAACGCGTGTTCCATTAAAAGCTTAAAAAGATATGTGAATTCAACAAGTTAATTTTATGGTTTATACCCGCGGATTAGCATACGACGCTATTTGCCGGAAGTATTCAGTATGTAGGCAGCGTATTGTCGAGCAGAGTGTATGACTGTGCTTCCGTGAGTAAGAACAACGGACAGGGCGTCGCCATAGTTATCCCAAGTTCTCAGCCATCTTGCGAAGCTCGAGAGCAACAGTTTCGTCGATGACATTTTTTCATAAATAGGCAGCTGATAGAAATAAACAGTTACCTGACGCAGGAATTTCGACGACATTGAAAGACCTGTTGACTCCACGAAATATATGTGAAGCGGTGGCTATGGTTAGGAAACGAAGGGTAATACTAAGGAGCAAAATCAAAATAACGCTTCAGAACAAAACATGCATTTATTTTAATGACACCAGATATTGACGTGTGTAAAAAATACACACATAAATGTAGTCAAATATTGAATGTAAAGAGAAAGATTACTTGTTACCCCCCCCCCCCCCCCCCCCTTTTTCTTTTTTTCTGAGGCTCGCTCTCTTCACCGCGAAAGTTATATGGGGTAACTCTGGTCCGACTTGCAGAAATAAAACAGTTATCTTACCATGACTTTTTCGTGGTGTCCCACAAGGTTGGGCCACAAAGTGATGTTAATCTAATAATTCATGTGTTCGTTTGAATGTTTCTTTGTCCAGAGGATAGCTTAATTTCTTTTTATTTAATTCTTTTATAAACTATGTTCATCTTATAACCCCATGAGGTCTGTTGGTCTGCTGATTGTATTTTTATCCGAACAATCATTTCATTAATTATTTGTTCATTTATCAACTTTTAAAAAATATAAACCTTACAAATCTATTTTTTAAATTTAATATTTGCATGAAGGATTTTCCTTCAATTTTCTTTTAAAACAATTCATCTCGTAGTATTTTTAATTGTTCCATATTTATTTTAACCATTTTAGAAACCAGTCTAACACATTGTCAATATTGTATGTTTTCACATAGTTTACCATATAAAGCCAAATGTGATTGAATCTAACCTCAACTGAGGCTCAAAGTAAACAAAGTACATAACCTGGATTTTACAATTAGAAGAGAATTATTATTTAGACAATTTTTAAAAATTAATCTTTGTTTACAATATTGACACTAATATTTTATGTCTTTAGAAAAGAAATATTTTCACTATAAAAGTTTTTACTTCGTCTAACTGCGACTGAGATTGTTCTTATGACACGCAGGAAGTGACTAGAGAATTCAATCAAAACAGCTGGCTGCATTTAAATATATATATATATAGCTGAATATATAGATGTCTATCCAGTATACCTGACCAGACAAATATTCCACTTCCGTTTGGCCTGCTCTCGATGTTTTGGCGCATCTACCTAGATGCTTTGTATGGTGCATCGTTTGGGTTATTTAATGAATTTACAACTGTGGGAAAAAATCACCAGATTAGTCTTACATAGTCATCAAAATTACAAATCTTTTATCAGAAGGGTTAGTGTCACGCTCGACTAAACATCATACTGTAAGACGGTTAAATAGTTCACATTAGATTAGCAAGCTAAATATAAAAAAAATAAAAATTAAAAGCAAATAGAAGAAATAGAACTGCACATTTACAGTCATATATATATATATATATATATATATATACTTTCCCCATATATATATATACACATATATATACATATATATATATACATATATATATATATATATATATATATATATATATATATATATATATATATATATGGGGAAAGTAAAAGCGATTAGTTGGCCTCATGTCAACCTGCTCATTAACCTTTGGCTAAATAAAAAAGATGACATTAGAATCTGCTTAATAGATCGTAGGGTCTAAAATGGGAACTTTTCTCTTTTCTCTATGTTGCATCGTGACCTATTGTTAATGATTGTTTCTGCTTATCCAGAATCCAATGAGGTAATTAATTCATTTGGGAGTTGGCAACAGATAACTTAAATATAGGTTGTCAAGTACCCATTCAGGACTCAGAGGTGCCCCCAAAGAGCCCGAAATAAAGAATCTTCACCAGGATTCGATACAATAGTTGTATTATTGTGAAGATAAAGTCATAACGTCAATTTGCTTAACATCTTCTGAGAAATAATTGAACAACATATGGCGGTTATTTATTTGATTCTCTATGAATAAATGGCTGCTTTGATTTAGCAGTTTCAACTAATTTTCTTTCCAAAACTTTCTTTTAAATAGATGACACTAAATAAGTTTAATTTCACACTCTTTATCTCTTTAAAAAAAAACAACTGAAATCTAATGACCAGTTTGTTTCTCCAATACATCAAAAAGGTAGAAAAACAAACTAACCTTTGCTCCTTAGATACCGTCGTGTTCAAAACAAGAATTACTATTCAGATTTTCTTTCGGATTTTAATGATTAAAAGTTTCATTTTAGTTCTTACGTAACGAACTTACACACAGGCATAATGTCATATGTTCTGACACCACATATACATTACTTTAGTAGATCATGGTCACTAAATAGTGATGACAAGTTATGACCAAATGAATCATTTCCTTCACTGGTAGATGTTAAACTACGACGTTATATTGATGACAAGTATAGACCAAGTGAATTATTTCCTTCACTAGTATATGATGTTAAACTACGACGTTATATTGATTTGTAAACTTTGTAGGTCGTTTTTCGCCCACTATGATTTATTTATAAGAAAGTTGAGTACCCAGACACAAAAGGTGGACTATTAAAGACTAGGAAATATTGATAAAAAATAAACAAAGGTTATTGTTGAAAACAAGATGTAAATCGCTTTGTAAATTAATAGTGGCACTTAAAACGTTGGACAAATCTATGAATAGATATCTAAATTAAAAAGCGGAAAATAGAATCTAATCGCGGAAATTTATGACCATAGATAAGTGAAAAGTGAATTATATATTTTAAAAAAACTTCATATACAGACATGAATTGATAGAAATGATCCACATAAGACCATAATATACAGTAACACAGAAAAAGGAGAGAAAGCGATTTGGAGAAAGAAATTCTAAGAAAATACAGAAAACAAAAAGATGGTGATAATGAGAGACTTTGAAATAAATAGACAAAGTAGTCAAGGGCATTAATTGAAAGATCACTGAAACCAAGTAAATGCGATACTCTTATGTCGGAGGTTCTAGAGTGTGACAGTGTATGTCAAGGTATGTGTATATTAATGAGAAAAAAGTCTTAACTCATTGACAACATCGGGAATCTCTAGGTTGACCGTTATATCGGTTTGAAAATGTCTCATTATCGAACGGCCAGCTATGGCTAGAATATTTTATGAATGAAATTTTCTATATGACGTCAAAGGAAAAAACATGACACCTCTTACGTCACTAGGCTCATAGTAGTTCACTAGGTAGGTAGCTTTTACTTTATTATTTTGCTGGTGAATTATTGCAATGTGTTCAAGCTTCGAATTCTACTGTCCCATACCAAAACATAGTAAATGGTCATATCACAGCCCTAACATTTGCGGGGCCCTATGTGAAATGGTCAGGGTAGGGATAATGATAATAAGTGAAAATTATATTTTGTATTACAAAATAAATTTGTCTTTGCATTATATTTTTATTAAATGAAAGCTGACAATGCCGTTTTTTTTTAATCAAGCGTAGGATTGGCATTTACCATATTGATTGATATCCCAAAGTGACAATTTTGTCTATTTTAAGGACATTTGTATGAGTTTCAGGAGTTTTGCAGGAGCTCCAATGAGACCACGGGAACCCTATTATAAGTTATAATGGTTTAATTTAATAATTTACATCTAGAATTAGCGCGGGGCTTATGAAAATTCGGGGTCTATTGAGGCCACATAGGTTGCAGTGGCCTAAGGCCGGCCCTGATGATATATCCAGCTCGCGGTCAACGCATTACATTACGCTGCCGCCTCTTTTGGTTTACCTATAAACCTCGGTTCAATGGAAGTCATGTTCCAGAAGTCGCCCAATAAAACCTAAGCCCAAAAAATCATCGCGCATAGACATCCCTTAACGTTGTAGACAACTTCACATATCTGGGAAGCATAGTATCAAATGACACATTGCTTTAAAGGGAGGTTGATATGTGATCAGGGATAGTCGTGCTTTTGAACGCCTCCAAGCGAGAGTGTGGCGAAATAAATCGCTCCAACAAAAATCAGTGTCCACCAAGCAGTGGTTCTCACAACACATCTTTGTGTATCTGAGACATGGGTACTTTATAGAAAGCAACTAAAGCTTCTTGAACGCCTTCACCGAAGATATTTGCACACCATCATGGACATACGGTGGCTAGACCGCACTACAAACGCACTACGAAATGGTATGAATCTCTTATAGTCCGACAGCCACGTTGTGCAGGGCGCTTATCCCGTTTGGGGGACGAACATATGCCAAAGGCAATCTTTTTTTAGTGAGCTGAAATGTGGTCGGCGTAACAGAGACGCCCCACAATAATGCTTCTTTTGAATACATACGCGATGTTTTAATTCTCTTAGGAAAAAATGCACCATTTTACTTTTTTACAAGGTGCACGTTTTACCCTATAACGTAGAGATTTTGTATCACTTGATGCTTCCTACTAGAGCCATAATGAATAAACTAATTGCAATATTTAATGTCAGAACGTAACCATTTTAGAAGTTACACTTCAAAGACTTTCTTCCAAGCCTATAATAGCCCAATAGTTTTACGCAAAAGATGCAATGTAAAACGATACGACGTGAGCTGTGGTTTTCTATACTGTTGGGGGGGGGGGGGCTTAAGAGACTTTCTATTCTAATCGCAATGTACAATTACGCTGAGAGCTAACAGAACCAAAGAACAACTCTTCCGATTGACAGTCTTCACCCGATCGTTCATTTCGTAATTACAAAAATATTCCCAAAATGACTTCGGATATATATTCTTACTTAACAAATTATTCATCCAAGCGAGGCTCGGTCACTTGGTGCTAAAATTTTAGTAGCGCTACAATTGAAATATTTTGTGTTGTTGTAATCATGCATCATGTAATCATGTATGTAATCCTATTAGTAATCCTGACTGACATATTTAAACTTTGCAAATGATTTCCTAATAAAACCAAATTCAATTTTATTTCCTTTACTTGCCCAGAAAAAAATACATTTTTTTAAAAATTTACCCCATCTACCTTTGACGTGTGTAGTTGAATATTCACATTTTTCAAACATATGTACAAAGCCCGAGTTTTTCAACGACACAGGAACAGGTTCGCCATAGATCTGCACGGGTGTTTTTTTAACACTTGGCACAAACAGAGCACCGTACACTAGTGCCAAACCAAGGGTTAAATCAAAGCAGGGGTGAGCACGGAAATGCATGGCCCGAATGGGAGGCAACATGGCCGCTGTAGCGGAAGATGAGTAGATTCTTTCATATGTTATTTTTTGCACTCACCGTATTTTGTGTTTCACTTTTCAACCACTTCTCAACGTCTGGATTTCATGGGATGTAACTGACCATTTCAATATCACTCTCCAGAGATGGTAAAGTAAGTTGTAACTCCTAGATCTAGATTTACATCTATTTTTCTATCCCTCATTTATAGTTTTGTTTTAAAACTTAGATATAGTTCTTAGATCTAGAATCTGTGTTTTTCATTTCGTGCTGCACATTTTATAACACATTTTGGCGTGATTAGGTTAGCCTAGATCTACTTTGTTCCCAGGGTAGACTGTTGAGTAGGTCTTACACACTGGCTCTATGTGTGTGATCTGATCGTTTGGTGTGTTCAGACTGTTGCACACCAAGTGATTCCCAAAGTGGTCTATATAGACCCCAAGGGGACTACGAGGACTTCCAAGGGGTCTAAGGAAGTGAAAAAAATAAATTGTTTGTAAAATGTTTTACATATTTCGGATGTTCCTTCAGAGTTGAAGATAGTTTACTTCCTAGTGCAAACCTCCCGCAGGACGACGGGGGATGGGTGGGGGTCTATGGCCTGTTAATGGGGGTCTACGAAGGCGGATCTCATTGAAGCATGACCATTCATGAAATTGACTCATTCACACATGATTTGTACCT
The DNA here is from genome assembly GCA_030265305.1 of Biomphalaria pfeifferi. Taxonomy (NCBI): domain Eukaryota; kingdom Metazoa; phylum Mollusca; class Gastropoda; family Planorbidae; genus Biomphalaria; species Biomphalaria pfeifferi. Next base: position 1,469,254 of record JASAOG010000163.1, read on the forward strand.
TAGTTAATCCTTTGAATTTCAACCCTGTTAGTGGAATGATTTTTTTTTATTTAAAGATTTTAACGTATTATTTTAAATACCTTAATTGTGTCTACATGAAAGTAATTAGTTACATGGCCGAGTCTATAAAAAAAAATGTTGACCGTAAATTGTTGGTTATTAAAAATTTGGCTTCATTCTTTCTTTGTTGAACAACTATTGCATTTGTTCTTTATTTTTATGTAACAAAGTTTGAAGCTATGTCGCTATGAAACCATCGAAGCTGGAACATCGAGAAAAGTCAACATGAAATAAAATAGATTAAGATTTGAAATACTTTTGAACACTTTTAAATTCAGAATTAAGCCACAGTAGAAAAATGTTGATTAAACATCATATGAGAGTATAAGTTTGTGAGCGTCTTACAATATATTTACTTAGGCTTATATCAAACTCTAAAAAAAAGAACATTATAAGCAAAATATTGACTTTGCCAACCATTAAAGAGGTTTTACTATCTGTTTTACACAATCCTATATCTGATATCATTAAAAATTCCTCTAAGCAACAATACAGTTCAAAGGTGTAATGGTGAAATGAGTTTTGGACAATGACAGGTTATCGTGTTATTACGATTTACTTTTTTAAAAAGCTGGACAAGTTGACCTGGCCTGATAATGTAGTGGTATTATTATATTTTTGTTATGAATCAAGAAATTCATAAAGAATTGCTTTTTGCCTGAAATTTTGATCAATTGCTCCTTCACACTGAAGTATGATAGTTTTCGAAAGGCTTATCTTTAACACTATTTTTTCTGAGTTCTTGGTTGCTAAGATCCTATTTTAAAACATAGAAATTAATCGGGAATCGGACATAGTCTATTTCACAAACTTGTTTCATAAATTGAATGAGGTTAACTTGCAGCTACAATGTGATAACCTAAATTTGATCAACACGAAGGCATAATCTCTGTGTTTCATGTGAGGATTAAATTAATGAAGCATACAATGACAATGATAAATTTTCTTACTTTCCAAATTTAAATCAATCAGACATCCTAATCGAGAAGATAGAATGTTAACCTGAACTAAATTGAAGCCCGAGATTGACATTTTATTATCAAAGCTGCCCACCAATAGGCGTTTTTTTTTGTTGCTGTTGTTTAGTTACTTCTTGTAATGCATATTAAATTTTATTTTGCTTTATTTTGCTTTGAATGTCATCAATAAATATATATCGCATAGTAATCAGTGCGAAAAGCACATCTGAAGTTAATGAATTTAAAAAAAAAAATGCTGGGGGGTCTACCGAAAACTTAAAAACATGGCAAGGGATCTACGAGACAAAAAAGTTTGGGAACCACTGATCTAAACTTTTAGCGCTATTGATCTATTTAACAGATACACATAAGGAATTATTATTATTATTTTTCATTGTATTATTTTTTATGTCTCCTCTCTCTTGTTATGAAGGCATAAAGTGGTCTTTAAACCTCTTTATTAATTTTGTGGAAAATTAAAATAACCTTCAAACTTATCTTTACATTGCATCGTTTAATTATAATGAAGTGGAAATTTTACATCAAATTACATCATATTAATATCTGTGAAAAGATCAGTGAAATCAAACCTGTGGGTCATTTAGTTTTTGTTTCTTAGGAAATGTATTTTAGCCGATCAAATCCTTCACAGATGATAGAACAACTGAATGACATTTTGTGAAAATAATAGACCACATTTTACAATATAGAAAAAAAAGTTAAAAGAATATAAAGATGTTCTAACTAAATTAAGAAACTGGAACAGACACAAAATAGAGCAGTGAGATTCATAACAAACGTATAGTCACATTTGACTAGTGTAACACCTTTAGTAAAATCACTAAATTTCGAAAGCCTTCAGGATAAAAGACTTAAAAGTAATGTAGCAATTATATAAAACACTGAACCATTATCTTCAAATACAAAAACAAAATCTAATAAAAAAAACAACTCAGAAAGACACAAAGTTAAAGGCACATTTCTCGTTCCATATGCTAGGACAAATTTTTACAAATGCTCCTTCTTCCCTAGTGCTATTAGAGCATGGAATGGTTTGCTTAAGCCAGCCAGGAAAACCAGTGACTTGGCAGAATTTACGTCATAGGTTAATATGCATGACTGAATGCATGACGCGTAGGATGTAATCTTCTTTTTTAAAGTAACGTCTGTATCATATAAGATAAGATAAATGAAGAACCAATTTGAAAAAAAAATTGACTTACATCCTTACATAGATTAGCAACAATTATTATACAACTTTTCCAGAGCATGATTTCACGCCACTGTCACACAGACATTAAAAGCTTCATCGGGTCTAATTATTGCTCATTTAAAAAAGAATTAATGGTTTCGGCCACATTAAGTTCATAGACAGCTTTTTTTTTCAATTTAAAGTTTTTTCCTTTGTTTTCTGTTTGTCTTTAAAATGTTTATTTCTTTGTTCATTCCTAAAAAAAAAAACAAGATTACAAAGAGAGTTTGTGTTACCACACAAAATCAGAGGCGGCCCCCGTGGGAGACGGATCCCTGTCGGATCCACATATTGGCTGTTCGACTGAGGATGGCATCGAGCAGGGTATGAAACCGAGACAGTACAGATAATCAGTCCTGCGCGCTAACCGCACGACCAGGCATTGCTCTTAATCTAATGACAAACTGGTTACAAACTAATAGCCTTCTATTGATAATATACCTACACATTAGGAAATGACAACTACCGGATATGTACAATATGTCAGAAGAGCGATTTTAGATAGTCTTTTGGTATTGATCATTTTCATTTAAATGGAACTAGAATGAGGATGTAGATCTACCTAAATTAAACTACTAATTTAGCACTCTCAATATCTATATCTACTAGATTTAGATCTAAAATATATATTTGGGATAATGTAGATGTAATTTAGATAAGATTTTTATAAAAAATAACACTAGATAATCAACTAATGGACTAATTGCTATATGAAATATTAAAATAGTAGATTAGTTTTAGTATTTTATAACATTGCAATATTGACATATTGACAATCTAGACTTTAGAAATAAAAATCTACACTTTAAGCCTAGAAATTAAAATTATAGATCTTGATCTAGTCTAAATCATGTCTGTCTGGAAGTGCGGTTTGCGCGCTGGACTGTCGTTTGCATTCATCGATGATCCCAGGTTCAAACCCTGCACGCTTCTTTCCCCCGACGTCCTACGGGAAGTTTGGACTACAACTCTGAAGGAACATCCAAAACATGTAAAACAACAAACATTCTAAACTAGACCAAGAAATTCTAGATCTAGATTCTATAATGATTTTAATTAGAACTTCAATCTAAATCTAGTTTTAAAAATCTAGCTCTAGTGTAAGAAAAAAAAAATCTAGATCTAGTGTAAAAAAAATCTAGATCTAGTGTAAAAAATCTAGACTAGATCTAAATCTAGCTATTATGTCTTTTTAAAATGCGAGTCACATTAAGGGGTTTAAAAAACATGACTATACCGAGTTGTTTTAGCATTTCATTTAAAAAATTTATTCCATATGACTTCAAAGGAAAAAAATTCCATTACGTCACACGTCCTAGTTAAACTAAAAAATGTCTTTTATACGAGCAGCTTCTCGAGGGATCACCGAGTTTGTTCTTTTAGCATTTCATTTTATGGGATATATATATATATATATATATATATATATATATATATATATATATAAGACGCTTTTTTTTTGTCTGTCAGTCTGACTGTCCGTCATGTTAATAGCGAGAGAAAAAAAGACTAAAAGCTATTGAAAATCTGATTAAAATTTAATTTCCCATCCGAAACATCGCATTAGTTTTAAGTTTCTATTATAGATTGTTCTGGATGTTTATATATTTATAGTGAGAGAAAATAAGAGTTCCAGATTAATCAAATACCGTTAATTAAATTTGTGGGATGGTCTGTTATGAACATTAGATGTACCATAGCCTTATGGAGATTTTTTCAAACCATACTGTGATAAAAAATCTGGAACAACCAATTTTCGTAAATGAGAAAATTATTTGTTTTATTTATTAGAAGAGGGATTTCAAACATTTATTAGCGTCATTAGATTTTTCATATAAAATTCGAATCATTTTTGGCGACGATATGTAAGAAAAATTAAGGTAATGCAGGTCGATTTCTAATTCGAAACAAAATCCAGAACATTCTTTACCGATTAAACAACTTTTATTATGTTTCGGCAAGAAAATTAACTGTAAAATAAGTCTAAAAACTTATTTTCAATAATCGTTTCTAGTAAATTACTTTCTTGTTTTAAAATCCTTAATAACCTATTGTCGATATTTTTGAAAAAAAATTATTTGACATAAATTTTTTAAGTTAAAAATTCGGAACAATTGATTTTGATAAATAAACTATAGTGACGTAGTGTCAAAGAATATTAGTGTAATATTAGTCAATTATGCGATTTCAAACAATCATTTGACATAATTTATTTTTTAAAAAACAATATCCGGAACAACTTTATAGCTAATGAAATATAAATCAGTATAGATATTTTTATTTAGCATTTATATGCTATTTACATTAAAAAACCGGAACAATATATTAAAGATCATGTGTTTCTTGCAACGTTTAAGCATGGAAATAAAATCTAATATAAGTTAGAAGAGCAAACAAATATTCATTGGCATTGATTTATTTTTCACAAAACATCCGGAACAATCTATTATAGATACTTAAAACTATTCCAATATTTCTGAATGAAAAATTAAAGGTTAAATCAGATTTACAATAGCCTCTAGTGTTATTTGTTAATCTAATCGTGACGGACAGACCGACCAACAGACAAAACGCACAAAAATAATCTTCTTTTATTCGGATGGGGGCACTAAACAAAAAATAAATAAAATCTGATTTTTTAAAAAAGTTTAAGGAATTGGTTTAGCACTATACCATGTTGCGACGTTACGCTACTGCACGAAAGTCGCTGCATAAAAAGTCCATTTTAAAAAATGTGTGATATTTACATACAAAGTGCATTATTAGCCTTTATAATCAAACAGAAATGTTTTCATTTGATTTTAGCAGCTAGTTGACCAGAAAAAACTTCTTTAACTATTATTAATATTTGTTGTAAACATTTCCTGTACATTTTATAAATATATTTGACTTCGTGATACTGAAAATACACAAAAATTGTTAATCTTTGTTAGCATATTGTAACATTGTCTCCCTTACTTTTACGTAATTATTTTAGAATTGGTGTAATTTTATGAAAAAATTGCTTGCATGATTAATTTTATAAATTAAACGGTTTGCTTTTAGAAAACCAAAAGTAGCCGTTGCACCTAAACTTTTCAAGCCGCATTTAATGATGAAATAATATTTTTCATATCTCGTCTAGCTTTCGAGATCTGAGTGTGACAGACGGACAGACAGACAGACGGACATTTTGCACAAACCTAATAGCGGCTTTTTCCCCTTACGGGGGCCGCTAAAAAAGTAGTAAATACTTCTTGTACCTACATTGCACAGCAAGATTTTAGTTAAATTTTTGAGTCTTTCAGACGTACAGAGCTTTGTGTAGATGTATTGCCTACAAATATATTTTAATGTACTAGTTTTTCTGCCTTTCTTTAAAGCTAGAAGTGTAGTTTATATTTTAACTGAATCGTACGCTATTGAACGATTCTCTGTTTTAGCATCATTCACATGAATGGCTGTCAGTAGATACTCGTTGACAGTGTCTACTGGTTAGTAGTCTGCTGTTACACTTAGTATCTCCACTAGATGCCATAAATCTGGATTGGTAACATCCAGCTTAAACCTCATTTGCAAAGGGTCCACAAATAAACTCTGAGATTAGTGACATCCTGCTAAAACTTACAACATTCGTATAAAGCTTTATATTTAGTGAAGGGAGATCATTGTTGAAGTGCAGCTATGTTATCTCAATATTGTAAGGTTTATCTCCCTTACAATAAAGTTAACCAATTACCATTTATTGATTTAATATTTTGTTTATTAATTCATATTTGTTTTTTTCGACAATTAATAATTTCCACTTGATCTGAGAATGGGAATAGGGAGAGAACAAGTGTTAAAGAATCCACCCTGACAGACAGACGGAGTAATTTAATAATAAAAACTATATTGACTAGGGGCAACTAAAAAAAAAAAGGTAACGACGAGGATGGGATTCGAACCCACGCGGGGAGACCCCAATGGATTAGCAGTCCATCGCCTTAACCACTCGGCCACCTCGTCTTGATAACACCATGTACTGGTCTTTTCTTTCACCGTTACTTTAGGGTCTTCTTAGTAAATGTCATCTTATAATTATTAGCATTGACTTGCTGGCAAGCCAAACAACTTTCAAGAGAAGTCATAGACAAAGGGTTGCAATGGGCCCCACTAGAGGCACGGGGCCAGCTTCATGGATGAGTAAACTTGCTTCTCTTTGACAGAAAAAAAACAAGAAAAACATAAATAAATACTTTTAAGAAAAACAAAGCTTATATTATGTCTAATTGTAGCAATTAGTTTGGATCAGACATGCATGTGCGATTGACCTAGACATAATAAATTTGTGCGATTAGAAATATTTTTACCAATTGTTTTTGTTTACCTTGAAAAGGAAGCTGTGGAAAAGAGAGGGAAGAAGGGGGTATCTTTGTGAATGTTTACATGATTGTTTTTTAAATGCATAAAAATGTTTCACTTAGGGCTCGAGCACTCAAGGGGACAATTCAACTTATACAACCACATCTTTCAAGTACGATTTCTTTCCCTTGTTCAAGAAACCAAACAAAATAATTTATTACCAATAGTTAATTAACTATAATTTTTTAAATCAATTCTTGCTTTCTCAGGTAAAAGAAGTAATGATGCATAATTTCAGCTGAATCCAAGATTGGGTGTGGGAAATAAGGTTTACACACTTTGTACCACACAGCCATAGAGAGTGAGTTAAAATATAAGCTTTGAACAAACTACAAATAACCTGGAGGACTAAGTTCCCGTAAAAAGAAAAACGGAATATCATGAAACATACATCCAAGGGACTTAGTCGTACGACTTGCTAACTTTCATTACATTACTCTCTTGTGGCCGACTTCAATATATGTAAAACATCAATGAGAATGACGATTAGAGATTAACCCTGAAAATGAAATTAAATTTCATAATGATGCAATAGCAGTTGTTGAATTAAGCCACAAAGAGTTTTTAATTAACCAACTGGACCTGATAATTCAGCCACACCTTGGCAGGGGAAAAAAAAACAACAACAAAAAACAAACAACAACAAAAAACAACAACAACAACAACAAAAAACAAACAACAACAACAAAAAACAAACAACAACAACAAAAAACAAACAACAACAACAACAAACAAACAACAACAACAACAAACAAACAACAACAAACAAACAACAACAACAACAAACAAACAAACAACAACAACAACAAACAAACAAACAAACAAACAAACAGTTCCTTTTTAAAATGATCTCTTGGCACTATTTCCCGTCGTATTCTCTAATAAAACGATGCATACAAGTGTACTGTACTTTTTAAATTAAAAACATTTCCGAAACATTTTGAGACTCTTCTGTATATCCAAATATATTTATCAAGCTCTTTACTCATACTCAATATCGAAAGATAATTTCGACACACAAATCAGAATGATACGCTCCCTTGTCATGGCCACATTCTTATAGGTCTATGCTTGAGAGTCTGGACGCTGACGAACAAGAGAGGAGGATCCTAGCAATGGAATTGAGATGCTACAGCAAGATCCTAGGTATCACATTTAAAGACCTAATCACAAACCAATAGATTAGAGACAGGGTTATTACAGCGATTTGACCCAACTGTAAAAAAAAACTAAAACTAAAACTCTATGGCCATACTACAAGTTCTTCGGGGCTTGCAAATACCTTCCTTCAGGGAACAGTACCAGAAGAACTGGACCTGACAATCAGTTTGGGTGTGGGTGCCACCCTTGACTGTCCAACACCACTGGTAATAGAAACTTTGACAAAAGTGTTCTTGGTACGCAGATCCATTGAAACAACTGTGGCAAAAGTCACGAAACTAATTGTAGTATAAAGCTCTCATACGACCGAGGTTATACGTGGTCTGCTAATTCAACACTAAAAAGCAACATGGCTGTCACAGCCAGAAATCCTGTCCACTTAACTTATTTTAGACTTCACCCCCCCCCTCCCCAATCTGCAAATGAGCGATTTAGACTATTTCAAAATATCACAAGGATGGAACACAATGGAACAGAGCCAGCCTTAGGTTTTTGGAGATCCTATGCGAAGCGAATGGGAGGCCACAAATTAAAAGCAAACGACTAAGAGCGAACAATACGCCATACGTCCTGTATCTAGATCTAAATCAACAAATAAGTTCAATTCATAAAGCGCCGATAACCAAAATAGGCTTAATGGACAACTCTTGATCAACAGACTAGAAATTACGGTAGAGACAAAGATCTTCTAACATATGTAATCTAACAAGGAGATCTAAACACTCGTGAATAAACCTTACTTAATAGTCGAGACTTAGAGCGAGGCTACTAGACACGGAGCCATAGGAATCTGTTATAGTCGAGACTTAGAGCTAGGCTACTAGACACGGAGCCATAGGGTACTGTTATAGTCGAGACTTAGAGCTAGGCTACTAGACACGGAGCCATAGGGTACTGTTATAGTCGAGACTTAGAGCTAGGCTACTAGACACGGAGCCATAGGGTACTGTTATAGTCGAGACTTAGAGCTAGGCTACTAGACACGGAGCCATTTGGGTACTGTTATAGTCGAGAGTTGGAGCTAGGCTACTAGACACGGAGCCATAGGGTACTGTTATACTCGAGACTTGGAGCTAGGCTACTAGACACGGAGCCATTTGGGTACTGTTATAGTCGAGACTTGGAGCTAGGCTACTAGACACGGAGCCATTTGGGTACTGTTATGTTTGAGATTTAATCCATATTTTGCATTTTTTTTTCTCTAAAAAAATTATTTCTTTGAGTTCTGTGCGAGTCCCCCCCCCCCCCCCCCCCCCCCCAACCATCGGTGGCAAATTCAGGCTTCCTAGTTTGCCTATGCCTAAGTCCGGCCCTAAATGGGAGTAAATTAAAGCAAAACAATTAAACCTTTTTTAAAATTGCGACGGGGTTTAATCGTTATTATTAATTAACTTTATACTACCCAGAGGTATAATTAATTAAAGTAACGATTTCTTTGACAGGCTACATTGAATCTTTTCTCATCTCGGTATGTCTATAGTCTACAACTCTTTAGAGACTTGTTAGTGACAGTACTCAATACATTCAAACAGACAAGATCTAGATCTATTTCTCTTGACAAAGTGATAGCTAGTGGAGAGGAGTTCTCTTTGCCTGTACCTAATTTTCGGTACCTACTCATACTGAAGCAGTGAAGTGGGACTAGCTACACAGGCAGCGATTAATTATGTTACAAAGGTCATGAACTTTAACTCACTTTCGGTATCCTTGAAATATAGTACAGGCAGTCAGGTAGTGAAGAGAGTTACTAAAAGAGCGTGAGAGAGAAAGAGAGAGAGAGAGAGAGAGAGAGAGAGAGAGATGGGAGAGCATATATTTGAGGAAATTGGCTTTGTTCTTTCCCAGGATAAAGGACATCTCGACTCCAGAGCTTTCACCTCTTACCCTACTTCATTTCCGGTTCCGGTTAAAAGTAGCTCTGTAGAGCCAGACCAGATTCAAAACGAAACCAAAGATATTCAACTAGGAACTCGACTCATTCTTTCATAAATGTTTCTTAATAAGAAAATAATTTTTTTTTAAAAAGAATCATAGAAGAAAACGTACAAATATGAAATGTACTGTTTTTAAAGAACAATTTCAATAGAAATAAATTTAACCGTAATGGATTAGGCCAGAACGTATTTAAATCTTTTGAGTCACTTTTGACTGAGTGGTTATTATTATTATTATGTTAAAAATGAACGAGTAGTCATTCTCTGGCGCTGCCAGGATCGAGTTTCGCTAAAGAGAAACAAAATGTATCGTAGTCCCTTTAACAGTTTCCACTGAGAAATTTTCTGGTGATGTGGCAGGTCTGCAGCAGTACCGCCCTCTGACAGGCAACGAAGATGTTCCTAGGAATGTTAAGGGCCTTGAAGGTGTCTGTGAGGTCAGTTGTTATTATCCCCTCGGTTGATATGACAATGGAGTATATTGTTATTTTCGACAATTTCCATAGACGCTTAATCTCCAAGCCTAGGTTCCCATATTTTCTTTGTTTTTCTCAGTTTTTCTTAAATTATGAGACAGTGGTAGCGTTTTTTTAAAATTATTATTATAGTGTTTTCAGGTATTGATGTCCTTTTCACGGTGTTTCATACAATCGTTTTCTTTTCAACATAATCGTTAGTGATTTAAACACGTAGGTTCATAGAATTAGCCATTTGAGAACGTTTCGTGTAAGTCTTATTACTCAGGGGCGCCGTATTGAGAGCGTTTCGTGTAAGTCTCAATGCCCAGGGGCGCCGAATTGAGATCGTTTTTCTCTAGGAACTAGGATAGGTGGCCGTCCTACTAAGAGTTTCTATGTCTATGCACAGCGGCGACCCTCCATGATGGCAAGAAATTTCACTCACAGGCTTTCTATTATTGAGTAGAACCGTGCATTCGAATAACAAATTGTCAATGGTTTCGTCATTGCGATTCGAAGTTTTTGCTTTATAAAAATGGTATAGTACAGAGTAGCAGGCGCGAGACTAATGATAACAGAGGCGGCCTTAGCAGTGCGCTGGTCCTGGGCCAGTGTCATATGCGGGGCCATGAGCTGTAAGGGTAGACTATATAAACCGTACCACATCTCGCTTACGGGCTGGTCCACCATTACGTTTATTTTTGTTACAAGTATACTACCTTGCATAAGTACTGTACTATTGGCCGTTTGACTACATTGCATATTGTATTGTAATTGTTCTGCATGAAATATTTTGCCTTTAAGGTTAGCGAACGTAACTATTGATTCAGAGACATTTGTATGATGAGAAATCAACAAACTAGTTACTAATAATTTCTTCCAAACCTGCTGGAGTCGTAAAGCAACTATTAATTACAAAGTAGAGCCCTAACACCTGCAATAAAACTATTACCAAGTTAAACAAATCCTAGTTTATGAGAACGGATCTAGTTTTCAAAACAGACAATAGAGAGAATCTCCAATCGCTGGGCCCCTCTCAGACGCGGGCTTGGGGCGGTTGCCCCACTTGCCACCCAGTAAGGCCACTTCTGAATGTTAACAAGTAAAATATTAAAAAAGAAATACTAAAATAAGTGAAATTACATCAATTAATTTGAATCAATCATGTAATAAATTTTTAAATAGATCTAGAATAATCTAGACTTACAATAATACTGTTGTAACTCCGCAACCGCGTCACACTGATGGTGAGCATCACAGCACCATTCAACACAAGTAGTACGAGACATGTTGATTCTACATGAAGAAGGACTGATGTAGATCCGGTTAAAGTTATGGGAGTCTGAACAGTCTGGGGCTAAATGCTATCCTGTGTGATACTAATGAACTGTTTGGAAGACCTGGAGCGACACTGGAAAGTGTGTCGGTGGTCTGTTCTGCAGTTCTGATATTGAGCAGGACTCTTAGAACTTAAGACAATTACTCCCTGTGACTTGATAGCGGAAGTCCAAGTCTAACTATTTGTTGATAGCTTATAATAAATACATCGTTTAGTATTACCTCCTACCTTTCGTTGAGTTGCCTGCCTTAGATTTACAATACATTCGTGCGATTGGAGATATTTTTGTATGAATTGTTTTTGTTTAGCTCAAGTTTCATGCTTACAGCGTGCTCAGTGCGCAATGGATGATGATGAAGATATTGTTCAATCACTTTAGTGGACCAGTTAGAGAGAGGGGAAGGGATCTGGGAGAAGGTTTCGGGGCGACCTTTCCAAAAGGCTAATTTTTAAAAGTCTGAATTCGAACTCGAGGTCTCGACCCTCCGTGATGGACAGCCGAAGTTCTAGCGACTGAACTATTCAAGCACTTATATCAGAGTAGAAGGTTTTATAGTTATCTATTGTTAGTTTAAAATGTTTAGGCGACGACCTAATTCTCTACACAAGGCTTATCTTCTCTTTGCTTAGTATTTTTTTCTATATAAAACAATATTAATTAAATACGACTAATTAATTAACTAATTGGTTAATTTTTAAAATTGTTTTTTTTTATGTGTTGTGGTCGATAAGGCAAAAATTGGTGCGATGTTTTCACTCAATCCGAGAATGGGAAGTGGGAGAAATAAGATGTAGGTGATCAAAGCTTTTCAACAAAACACCGATACAAGATAAATACAAAGTGAGTTTGCAAGAAAGTTCATTTCGAGTGATAATATAACCATGTTATTGGAAAACCAAGTCAGACCAAACACTGTAAATATATTCATAATCCTTGAACCGTATGTGATAAAAAAAAAAAAAGAACATGCGCAGCATTGAATCTGAATTTCAAATATTTATCAGACTTGTGTTTATAAATCACGACATGCCATTTGTCGACATGTTGTAGCAGTCGAGCATAGAAAGAACCATGCCATCGTAGTTGCAGTAAAAATAAAAATAAAAAAATGAATATTTGAACACTTGACAAGTATAGAGAATGTGCTGTACGCCCTTACCACTAATTAAATGAACATATACATGAGTAGATAATTAGGATGCGAGGTTTGAGTCGAAACACAACAAAAGTGAAAATCTTTTATCGGTCGAACGAAACGAAACAAAAAAAGTGCAGATGTCATCATTGTTAATCAGAAATTGGCTTACTGACCATCTTGGGTTCACGCCAAGCGAGGATTAACGATATCTGCCAGACGGTCGGTCCGTTCCAGATTTTTAATAATCATTTTTTAAATGCTTATTAAGACTAAGACTAAGACTATGACTTAGACTGATTTATTGATCTTTACTGAAATGTGTTGTGATTACAAGGACTCTTTTCTCATATAAAGACAACACAACAGAAAATAAAAATACATACAACAGACACAACATCAAAGACCTAATAGGACTATCTCTCTTTTTCAAAACCCCATTAAGACATAGTCTAAATTCATATTTATAATTCTCTGAAGACATAGACCTCTCAAGACATAGACCTAATAGGACTATCTCTCGTTTTCAAAACCTCATTAAGACATAGTCTAAACTCGTGTTTATAATTCTCTTCAGACTTAGACCTCTCAAGACATAGACCAAATAAACACCCAGAAAATAGACTCTAACTCTCTCCCTTTTTTTAAAACCCTCTTTTATGAACTTAACTTCCTCATGTTTATAATCTTCTCAAGACATAGACTCTAACGCTCTCTCTTTTTTAAACCCTCTTAAGACATAGAGTCTTAACTCCCTTATGTTTATAATTCTTTCAAAACATAGACCTCTCAGGACATAGACTTAACTCTTTCTTTTTCATAACCCTTTCTCTCAAACCTGGTAGTCATTAAATGTTCCTGAAACATTTGTATGCCGAGCTGTGGTCCAAGAAAGAGATTTGGGGCGGGCTGTGGGTGTATGTGTGTCTGTGCAAGGGGTGGGGGCGCTCTTATGGGAGGCACTAGCTGCATGAAATAGAATCTACCAAGAACACGTTGCTATCTAACTGCTTATCGTGCATTATAAAACGGGCTCCATTGTTTTAATGTCCAAGCCCCCACAACACAGGCAGTCTTTGTCTGAACATTGTGATGTCTACATGGAGGATCTTTAGGTCAACAAATGCAATGGGCTTTTAATAATTCGTGTACACACGTGAACAGTTTTAAAGCATGGGGCGTATCTGTGTTCATTGGTATCATCTGGGGAAATATTATAGTGCCGTTGCTATAGACATACGAGGTGTATTTTCCTAAAGAACTAAACGTCAGTATAAAATAGTCTCCCATTATCATTAATGACCTACAATTAGGTTACCATAAGAAAGATTTTAAATATGTTTTACATATCTAGATTCTGGGGCGATACACCTATATATCTTGTATTAATTGTATTTGCTTAGCACAACTTTCATGCTTATAGATTGCTCAGTCAGCTATGGTACAATCACATTTATGGACCAGTTGGGGGTGGGTGGGAGAGTGGTATCTTGGAGACGGCTGCCGTGCTGCCCTTTCAAAAACTAGTGCCCCTTTTTGTGACGGTACGCATAGGTACGGCGTACCGGCACCTTTTTCAATATAGGGAAAAAATTATAACTTTTCTTGTATATTAACATTTATTATTAATTTATTAGTAGTTAAAAGTTAGGCAATCCATCACTGAGTACCGGCCCCCCATTTTTTTTTTACAAAACAAGGTTACAAAGACAGTTTGTGTGGAAACACAAATTGAAAATCGGCCCCCGAAGTGGTCCACCCAGGCAGGTAAAAAGGCAGATTTCAATATTATCAGAATGATAATCTATCAAAGACAAATGACAGAAAATAATGAAAAAAAAAAAAGGTTGACAGATCTTGTGTGGTGCCCCAGAGGTCCAGCAGACCAAAGTATAGGTGAAAGTGAATGTGGAGTTAAATGGGAACCTGGCCTAACTGATGTCTTATAATGAATATCTAATTGATCTAATTAATTGTTTTGTAAAGGGCCAATCTCTTATTGCTCAAAAATAAAACATTTCCGTAAAAAAAAAACGAAATAAAATGATTTGTTGTCTTTGGGTAGAGGTTCTGTACTGCAGTTCACGCGATAATAGGACAAGCTACTTATTAATTGTTGTTTTAAATTATAATATATTTATAATTGTATGTAAAGTATATGTATATATGTATTTATGTCCCGAATATAAATCAAAACCGTTTGATCCATCTTGATAAAACTTGGCATAAATGCTCCTTAGATTATGGCGGAGACCGTAATGTATGTAAATATGGATAATGTCCTTCTCACAACCGGAGGGCCCTAAAAATAATTAAAAAAAAAAAACATTAATTTATCTCTTTTAAAAAGGGAACTTTTTTTTAAAACAAATCGGGTAAATCAGTTTTCCACATTCTACTTTTATTGTCTTGGCAAAAAAAATGTGAAGGGAACATTAACTATGTTTGATCTAATTCCAGTTCAGTAGATCAGTAATATCCAAGCTTGGGCCCGCAGGCCGCTTCTTATATTCGGCTAGTAGTAGTATATATATATATATATATGTAAAGTAAAGTAAGTTCCCTTTCAGACCTTGCGATCTATAAGGCAGATGATGTTAAGATCATCTGTTGATTCTGTTCCTATGGCCAACGGTTAACAAGCAGGGTGTCATGTGGCCAGCACAACAACCAACCGTCTTTACTTTCCACAACTAAAGTCAAGTACCTGGTAGAGTTGCATGGACTCAGGGGCGCCCTTAAAATCCAGATTTTCAAATCCCAGTTTTCACCGAGATTCGAACCCAGGATCCCAGGTTTGGTAGATAAGCGCTTAACCACTCAGCCATCGCGCCACCCCCATATATGTATGCATGTATAATAAAAAACACAGAATGCATAATCTTGACCACACCCATCATGTAACTTCTTAGATAAACAATATGCACCACAATATTAAGGAATAATAAAGTCTTTGTTAAAAATTCCCAGATGCAGCTAAATACTGATGTTTCTTGCACACATAGAGGAAACAGAGATAAGTCAGGAGTCATAAGTTATGATGTGAAAAAAAAATTGATGTGCTCTATAATGTTAGTAGAAAAACAACACGTAGGGCGTTATACAATGTTGCTGGAAACAGAGAAGCAGACTATACCAGGAGAAACATTGGAGCACCTTGAAATGGGAACAAAGTCGGACGAAACGATTTTCTGTTCTATAGAACCCAACTTCGCATAAGGTAGAAATCAGTGAAAATTAAAAAAAATAATTATTATGCATTATTAGCAGACAAACAGCCATACAAGGCCTGTCTTAGGCCACTGAAACCTACGCGTCCGCAGTAGGCCTCGCACTTTCATAGGCCCTGCGGAATTCTAGGTGTAAATTATTAAATTAAACCATTTTAACTTCTTATTAGAGGGTTCCTGGAATTCTCCTGAAATTGCAAAATATACGAAAAAGTCATAAAATCTCCTGAAATTATTAAAATCTTCTGAAAACTGATGCAAATCTCCTTAAGAAAAGACAAAATTGTTATTTCGGGGTGTCAATCAATAAGGAAAATGCCGATCCTACTCGCGATTAAAAAAAAGACATTATCAGCTTTCATTTAATAAAAATGTAATAATAAGGCGAATTTTAACCAAAACAAATACTTAATTTACTTTATATCTCAACCTCTTAAAAAAACCAAAAGCGATATTTTGCTAGTCGATAGTAAATCTAAAAGGCAGATCTGAATTTTTATAGGCTTTTTGTTGGAAAACTATTATCTACAGTAGATGGCTCGTTAAGTTAATTTTGTACTTAGTAAAGTATGAATAAAATGCAAGGAAAAATTTATTTTCTAATACAAGCTCTTAATTTCTACTTATTATCCTTATCCCGCCCAGACTGGGACCCGCGCAATCCGTTTCGCATAGGGCCCCGCAATCTATAGAACCGGCCCTGCAGCCATAATCGATGTAAGTTTTGTAACTAAAAAAAATAGGCATTAGTCTAGTCATTGGCGCATCGGGTGTGCGAGTGGCGGTATTTGGTGACTGAATTTTTGCCTTAGTGCTTTAAAAGTAAAGCAAAACTCCAGTACGCAAATTTCTTGATCGCATCCAAGAGGAGGGGGAGATTTTAAGATTTTTAGTTAAATTCAATTTCCCTCCCAATCGCCAAAAAACCCCCAAAATCCTTTCTACGCCCATGGGGGATAGTTGTAATGTAAAAGCTCATCCTTTCAGAATATGAGTAGATCCTTCTGTAAAAGTACATTTGGTCTAAACAGTCTAAACAACAAATGTGTTGGTCAAGTACTTACTTTGTAAAGTGTCCATTATTCCTCAGTTTCCCCCCCCCCCCCCCCATCCTTGACTACTTTGGGATGTCTTAAATGTGTGTAGTTTAACTTTTGGTCATTTATTCAGACTATTCTATTTTTAAATTGTCAACATGAGACTACAAGAACGTACTAAAATACATGTTTCAAAAGTGTGTTACTTAGACCTAGGTCTCTTAATAAAAGTGTGTTACTTAGACCTAGGTCTCTGAACAAAAGTGTGTTACTTAGACCCTAGGTCTCTGAATAAAAGTGTGTTACTTAGACCTAGGTCTCTGAACAAAAGTGTGTTACTTAGACCTAGGTATCTGGACAAAAGTGTGTTACTTAGACCTAGGTCTCTGGACAAAAATGTGTTACTTAGACCTAGGTCTCTGGACAAAAGTGTGTTACTTAGACCTAGGTCTCTGAATAAAAGTGTGTTACTTAGACCTAGGTATCTGGACAAAAGTGTGTTACTTAGACCTAGGTCTCTGGACAAAAATGTGTACTTAGACCTAGGTCTCTGGACAAAAGTGTGTTACTTAGACCTAGGTCTCTGAATAAAAGTGTGTTACTTAGACCTAGGTCTCTGAACAAAAGTGTGTTACTTAGACCTAGGTCTCTGAATAAAAGTGTGTTACTTAGACCCTAGGTCTCTGAACAAAAGTGTGTTACTTAGACCAGTTTTTATTGAGCCAGACACAAGTTGCATGTACAGAATGATTTTCGGGATACGATTGTCCTCCATACGGCGAACATGCCCGAGCCAGCGCAGGCGGCGTTGCCTGAGGACCGTAAAGATGCTGGAAAGGCCCGTTCTCACGAGGATCCCAGTATTACATACTTTTTCTTTCCATGTTACTTTTAAGATCCTTCGAAGGCAGCGTAGGTGCATACTCTCAAGAAAACCATTACCCTACAAATAAAACAGCACATGTATCCAGCCAAATATCTCGATCAACTTAAATCATAACACATATCTCAATGATCGGTACAAATATGTTTCAACACACCAATTAATCATTTATATCATTATACATAAGTATATTCTATCACGTATATAATTCCTCACATTCCATAGAAAGGCCCAGTCTAGAGATAATATTCACCACCAAAAACAACCCAAGGCTTTGTATAAAAAATTCTGCACTACGCATTGTGTCAATTTTATACACATCATATACAAATATAGATACAGACAAATATACTTAAGAAAGAAAGACAGAGGGAGACACACATACATACACACACAGAAAGACGAGAGAGACAGACAGACTGACAGACAGACACAAAAAGGACGAGAGATAGATACACAGATAAACACAGAGAAAAACGAGAGAGACAGACAGACGGACAGACAGACACATAAAAAAACGAGGAGACAGACAAAAAGAACACAATAAAAGCAGGATGTAATCTATTTATAACATTCAGGTAAGGTGAAGCAGGCTCACTCACTCATCCAAAAAACATTAAATGAGATACGCACACTACAAAGAAAGAGAGAGAGAGAGAGAGAGAGAGAGAGAGAAGGGGGAGGGAGGAGAGAGAACTCAGTCAAAACATATAGTGTATAAAGTCGGAACATATGTCTGCAGACCCGTATGCCGGCAGCCGTCAATTTCCGGTGCTGGCAAGTGCGTTTAGAAAGGTGGCGAGCTGTTGTCTGCTAGTTATTGAAGGCATCTGTCTACTTAGTCTATCTGAAGTAATGTCTGTGTCTGTGGTAGTAGTATAAGTCTGTGTCTGTGGTAATATTATAAGTCTGTGTCTGTGGTAGTATTATACGTCTGTGCGAGTGGTAGTAATATAAGTGTGTTTGTGGTAGTATTATAAGTTTGTGTCTATGGTAGTATTGTAACTCTGAATATTTGGTAGTATTATAAGCCTGTGTCTGGTAGCATTGTAAGTAGACCTAAGCTTAGAGCAGTTACATGTATCTAGACTAGGAATTTTTTTTTTTTATTATTTTTTTTTCTTAAATGTTAATAGATGTAGTACACCTTCACTAATTAAAGCTGGTCTATTCTAGTGACTATATAAAATGTCTTCCAAAAATTCAGTAATAGTCTGAGTTTTACTGAAGGTTTTGTAGAAACCCTTCTGGGCCATGGTGTTAGATTGTCTTAAATAGAAGTTAATATTTTCTTTGCCCAGGTAAAGAAATAGACAGAACCAACTTCCCGCAATAAAAAAAAATGTTTGATATGTCCACATATTTTTTATACTTTGTTTTCGGCGGGGGTGGTGGGGGGAGGGTTATAATTAAAATTAAATATTCAGCCTCACTCCCTTAAAATTTGATCACTATACCTTAAAAAAATTTAATAGTGTTTTATTTATGTATTAGTATATAAAAATAGTCTTATATGTATGCATTAATTCATAAAATCAGGAATCAATTTAAAGTACATTATGAAATGGTTTTTCTATTTCATCACGTGCCGAAGTAGTTTTACCTCTCCAGAATCGGTGTTTAGTTTATCCTATCAAATATTCACTATTTCTTTAACTAGCCTAGATAAAGTCCCACCATCAGACGATAATCACTATAATTAGGTCGTTCATAACAAAATGGTAAACTAACTATAGACCAAATAGTATGGCTAGCGATCCAATGTCGTTCAATAGTCTAAACGTCATACCCTGCCCGCTGCCATCCTCCGTCTTATCTTATCGTATATAATACAGACTTTACTTCAAACAAGAAGATGATTACGTCCTACGCGTCATGCGGAAGGTTTAGGCTAGGGTGTAGAATATCTTCAACTCTGATGAAACATCCGGAAAATGTAAAACACTTTACTAACAAAATCTTTTTTTTTTAAGTACTTGAATAGCTTAGCGTTAAAACACGTCGGCCTTCCATCATGGAGGCTTGAGTTGGAATTCAGACTGGATCAACTTTCTTTTCTCTTTTCTTACTTGACTTCTGATTGATTCAAACTAATTGATGTAATTTCCCTCAATAGAAGCGATTTTTTTTTATTATATATATATTTGTTTAAACATTCAGAAAGTGTATATATCTTTTTATTTCAAATTGTAAACAAAATAAAAATATTTTTTATATGTTCTAACTAAAATAGCTTTTAAATCTTTTATCATTAAATATAAATATTTGCTAGAATCACCATATCCTTGTTTAAACTCTGGAATTTTCACTTTATAAAGTCGGCAATTATTATTAATTTTGCTAATTTGGTTATTTTTGTTTAAATCCCTCTCTCCTTCTTTCCCCAGATAACTTCCTGAGGAACTGGTCGGGAAAAAAAAAGTAGGTCATGAACAACAAACTAGTGAAATGTGTGCCTCATGCAGCGCTACTGGAGCATCCGTTCCTGCAGCCCTAGTAAATTAAATCGGATGCCATGAAATTAACCTGCGTCACTCTAAGAAGATGTTACAGTACTGAGTTTGGCTTGCCACTTGTCAGTACATTGCCCTAGTCACTGCTGACTCATCCACGCTTCCTGTTCATTACAATAGACCAACCACTTTTTTTTTTTAAACCGTCTCTGCCCTCTTTTTATTTTTCACTGCTACTACGATCATTCCAATGCTCTGAGCTGTACCAAGCTCAAAGAGTGATTCAAGCTTTAAAATGTAACTTTGGAATTGAACAATACTTAAAAACTAAAAAAAAAACAACGTCAAACTGAAGATGCAGAATAAAATTTATCTGAAATACGCATATGCCAGATTTGCAACTATTATCTATATAAAGATAATATTTTCTGACCGAAAATGACTGAAAAATGTAAAATTTCATTCTCCTAAAAATATAGCTGAAATTAAACTATCTTTTAAAAGCAAGCACAACTCTAGCAGCCTTAATGACACTGGTTTCGAGAGGCAGGCAATGAGTTCTCTGAAGTCAACATCTCTAAGCGTTATGAGACCACCAAAGCCACCCTGCTGGCGCGATTTTGTCGCCCCAACTGCTAAAAGTATTGCGTCCGAGGGAGTTGATGTTACTGAGGCGCGATCTCCCATTGTGGATTTAATCGACGTTTCCAGAAGTTCAGCCTCGCTTCCTGCTAACAAGCCTAGCCGCCTGGCTCGTCGACCACGGGCCAAGATCCACCGAACTAGAAGCGAGCACATTATTCACGCCGAAGAGTTACCGGAGAGCGCATTCACTGGCACCCTAGCCGACACAGACCCCAAAGGTTTGCGGACTAGGATATCTGAAGGCTGCCTTTACTTTGAAGAGAACAACAGAAGGTGCCAGAGTTGGCTGGCCAGCATCGAAGCAGCCGAACCGCTGGATGAGGTAATTTATACTAATGAAACACCATCGAGCAACAAGGTTGCATTTCATCTATTTGAGGACACAGAAAGTATAAAGTCGGATACTAACTGTGACCTAAAGCCATTGCATCACGAGCTTATTCCCATAGGAGAACTTGAACAGGATGAAGAAGTGGAAATACCCGAAGAGACTTTCGTTTGGGATATCTCCCAGGAGAACCGCCAGCGGTCTTTCAGCTCCGACGAAGACATTTGCTGCACTTGCAACCTTCGGGTTAAAAGCAGCATTCGTGCATCCTGCAAGGGGCAGTGTGCTCTGCATGAGTCAGTTCACAGAAGCACACCATCTTCAAGCCCTGATCCCAACCACAAACAAAACTTTGATTCAGCTGAGTCTCCAAAAGATATTGCCAGCAGCAGAGAGCTTCTATCAAGATTGACTCACCAGCATGTGTTTTTGCCGGGTAATGATAATAATTCTTCCAAAAGCCAAGCAGGAGGCAGTGATACTTTAACTTTAACCTTGGAGCCTGTGGGTCCTAAGGACGATTCAACCAAAACCATGGTCAGCCGAAAGCCGTCAAAGGTATCGTCTTTGCAAAGAAACCCGGCAGACAGTAAACAGGTGGATAAATCTCCTCTACCCCATTGAGTTTAGTAACTAGTTACATTGATAAAATTCCGATTGTATAAATTGTTTTCATTTGAGCCATTAATTTTTATAAGAGGCCTACACACACACACACATAGAGAGAGAGAGAGAGAGAGAGAGAGGAAGGAGAGTCTGAAGAGTGATGTAACGTCGACTTTAGGCTGAAGTGTAGCTTCTTTATGAAGTGCCTTAACAGTATTGCAAAATGTAATCCCATTTTTCTTTGTCTTTAGTGAGGATATTACGAGAGAGTTAAAGACTACATATTTACCTACTCAGTTTTTACCTTATTAGGAAAGAAAAGCCCTCTACACCATTGGCCATAGCCTAGTTTTTTTAAAACAATAATTCTATTAGCTTTGCAACTGACTCGCCCACATATGAATGTGAGTGTGTGTATGAGTCTGTGGCGTGAATGAATAATGTGTGTATTTTATTTGTTTGTGAAGCTACTTGATTATGGCGTTATGTGTATGTGTGTGTATTTGCCAGCTCAATTACATAAATCTCTGTAGAGTCTATAGTTGCTTTACGTGAAGAGAATTGGTGACCCAGACTCGTAACTTCTCCTACTCAAAATCGTTGTCCCTAGTGATAACAAGGTCCCTTCCGTTGCCCATTTCTCACCCAGTAATAAAGTAGTCTACCCATAGAAGCATATAGACCTCGTATTCAATAGTCTATCAGTAGAAGCATATATACCTCGTATTAAGTAGTCTATCCATAGAAACATTTAAACCTCGTATTAAGTTGTCTATCCATATAAAACTATAGACCTCGTATTTAGTAGTCTACTCATTGAAACATATAAACTTCATGTTAAGTAGTCTACCCATAGAAGCATAAAGATCTCTTATTAAGTAGTCTATCCATAGAAACATAAAGATCTTTTATTAAGTAGTCTATCCATAGAAACATATAGACCTCGAATAAAGTAGTCTATCCATAGAAACATATAGACTTCATGTTAAGTAGTCTACTGTCACGGCCTAGTTCTTGGTACAGGCCTGGACGGTCTGCCTCTGTGTGTTGTAGATACCTCTTCTGGTACTACTATAATATTCTTCGTGTTCTTAATTAAATACTTTCACTCGCGCACTAGATTTACTGGTGCGTAAGAACACTGACATACTGAGCTCTCCGACCACAACATTTAGAATGATCCATAGACTCACTGGTAGCAGACATGGTTTTATTGACATTAAATAAATCATAAAAGATATTTGCGACTTCAGCCATCACAAATTATACATCCAAGGAAATACATTCTGCTTACTTAATCATAATAATCACTTAATAATAATAATCACTTAGTCCTTATACTTTCTACTCGAGGACTCTACATGAGTCCAAAATCAACTGAGGTGTTCACCTCGTGGTCAGTTTCCGACCAAACAAATCTCGTGCTAACTGCACGAAATAGTTAAGTGATTACTAGTCCCCAAATGTTGCAGGGGTTCTAAAACTGATATATGACATCTACCCATAGAAGCATAAAGATCTCTTATTAAGTAGTCTACCCATAAAAGCATAAAGATCTCTTATTAAGTAGTCTATCCATAGAAACATTAAGACCTCGTATTAAGTAGTCTATCCATAAAACATATAGATCT
Organism: Biomphalaria pfeifferi; assembly: GCA_030265305.1. Taxonomy (NCBI): domain Eukaryota; kingdom Metazoa; phylum Mollusca; class Gastropoda; family Planorbidae; genus Biomphalaria; species Biomphalaria pfeifferi. The sequence continues at coordinate 1,492,749 of JASAOG010000163.1, forward strand.
CGTATTAAGTAGTCTATCCATAGAAACATATAGATCTCTTATTAAGTAGTTTATCCATAGAAACATATAGACCTCGTCATCACCTGGTATCAGGTAGTTTATCCATAGAAACATATAGACCTCGTATTAAGTAGTCTAGCCATAGAAACGTGTAAACATCGTATTAAGTAGTCTATCCATAAGATAAGATAATTTTTATTGGTCCAATCAAATGGAAATTCAGTTTGACTACAATTGACAACCTCAGCGTAACTACTACTATATAGACCTTGTATTAAGTAGTCTACCAATAGAAACATATTTTGCAATTTATTTTGACAATGATTTAACTTCAATTCGATAAAAAGCTTCAGCAGTTCAAGTTATGCGTTTTTGTTAACATTGCACTAAACTGTGTATTCTTTACGATAGTCAAAAGAAAGTTTAACTATGTTTGAAACAAATGCAAGTGTGTGGCAGTGATTATGTGTGTTTTCACGTGAAGTGGTGCAACTGGTATGACCATTGTGCAGTAGATATTTTTTTTTATTGTGGCATACTTACTGCTTTGGAGACTGTTTTATATCAACAGATGTAGATATTCTTACCTCCAAGATGCCATCAAGGGATATTTCGCCTGTGATATACGCCTTACTGTACACATATAGAGTATTTTATGATACGTATTGAAAGGTATTTACAAATACACATCACTCATTTGAAAGGTGTCTGATTAATGAGAGGTGTACTGTGTATTTTCTGAATATTTTTCCTGGTTTATTGTAACGCCATGTTTGAAAAGTGAAATGATTGAATGTAAACTTGCTTGGTGTTAGATTGTTTTAAGATGTTCTATTTAATCCACAAACAGTTGCAACTAAAATAAAAAGTGGACACAAGACTATTGTGATTTAAAGATGTACATAGCAAAGGAAGTAAGAAGTCTCATTCATCTCATCTTGGAAACTAAACTGGTTCATTAAATAACAGGGGGTTAGGACTTAAGTATATCAGAGTATTTGTGTGTAAGTGTGGTCTTATAAGGTATTTCTGTATTTCTAGCATTGATTTTATTTTTGGGTTGATTCAAACCACACTTTTCATGTTCGAATGACTTTAAGAAAGTTAGAGTTCTTATATGACTTTGTCCTGGAATTTGAAATTTTATTCCAAACCATGTTATTGTAGTTACAAGATATATTTTAGAATTATATGTTTTTAACGTAGTCTAAATCAGCAATGAAATGATTTTACAAATGTTCACATGCTAGGCCACACTTGCTTTTTTTTTTTTTTAATTTGCTTTGTGTAGTTCATTAGAGTAAGATATCCAAAATGCAATATTTTTTATATAATTTTTATCCAAGGATTATATTTGTGTATTGCCGTGTGAGATTACTGATTTAGAGGAAACAGATCAGAATCATGTCAATAGGAATTTGTAAACTTTTAGTCAATAAGTTATGTGTAAATCAAAGAGTTATTACTTCTGATTGGTTCGGATATTTCATTAAAATTTGAATCGTATGACATCTGCTTCCGTTCTGCTTTATTATAGGTTTAGGATTGGATTTATGAGCAGTGTAACTTCAGAAATTTAGAGCTAGCTTACAGGGAAGTACCTGAGCTAAGTTTAGTGAAGCATGAGTTCTATCCTAAGAAAATACCGAGTTAGTTTATGGTTTACTTATTATGCTCTAAAAATTCTAAGCTAAGTTTATGGGCATGTTGACACGGATAAAGAATTCCTAGTAATCTTGAGGGAATTGCTGTTTCTAATTGAAGAGTGTGTATAGTTCTAGAAAGCTCATTAAAACATATTATCAAACGATTGGCACTGTAAAGAAAAAAGAGTCTGATGATTCAGAATGTCACATTAGTGAGAAGTTTTTAATTGCTGGATTGCATTGTTGAGCCTGAATACTAGACTAGAACTTTTTTTTTCCGATTTGAATGTTACAATAGAGTGAAATTCTTTTTTTTTGTAGAATTAGTTTGTTAACGAAAAAATAAGTTATCCTTTCATACGAACAATGATAAACAAAGATGTGATATGATAATGTTATGTTATCAATGTGTGTGTACGTGGCTCTTTTTTCAATGATTATATATATACATATATGTTGAAAATTGGACAAAATGTTTGTATATGTTGAATGTTATAGTTGTAACAGATGCCATGCTTTAGATTAGACTATCACTCTAGTTCAATCGTTGATTTATTGCCTTTGTTTCTCATTGTTGTATTTTTCCTTGCATGTTTGTTGATTTCATGTTACTTTTCAAAAGTATGGTCCCTGTTTTAATTTCAAATGTATGTCACAATAAAAAAAAATAGCAATGAAATGTTTTGATAGCGGACATCTCTCCATTTATTGTTTCCCAAAGCCTATTGATTAATGAGTAGACCATTCGCCTGGCGCATTGGAATTCTTATTGACATTTCACTCATAAAAAAGAAACTATCTATAATCTAATGCATTCACAATTAGAATGTCCCAACTAATTAAAACACGTTTTAGCAAAGCTTAATCACACTCAATGTCTACAGGACTACATTTGATCCTTCTTAATATTTCCTTAGAGGAGATTTAAAAAAAAAAAAAAAAAAAGTTGTATGCAGGGGAGATAACTTGAATAAATCGTGTGCATATGCATCTCTAAGTTAAGGCTCTTGGTTTTCAAAAGTTTTCAAAAAGGGGGAGAAAAAAATTTAACAATGCACAACATTTGGTCCTTGTTTATATTACATATTTGAAAGTAGTTTTAATAATTATAAACAAAAATGAATCAAAGATGATGGATCAGGGTTTTTTGACATTTTTAAAATAATTATAAACTTTACTATTTGGATCATATGTGTATTTAACTCTCAGATACTACTCATCAATTTAATATATGTAGTTACAAAGCTGAATTGCTACGTTAAGCACTCTGAATATATATGGATATATTTATATCTCAATAAATAGTATTGACCATGTGTCTAGGGATTGCTGATATTCTCTTATCAGGCACTGTGTAGGTCGATGGAAGGCTTGACCTCTTTGGGGGCCCCTGGATTTTGCGTAATATTTAATATTTAATGTGAAAAATATTCATTTTGGGGCCCCCCTCAAATTCTCATCCCTCCCCACCCTAGCTACGCCACTGTAGTAAATTGCCATTTATTACATAAATCTCAAACGAAGTAGCATGTATTGAAATATTTATGTAGAGTTCAAACAAAAGCATCATTTAGTTTAGTATTTATCCATATCGGAGATGCTAAATGATTTCTTCAAACTTTTTGTCTCTAGCCTTCAATCCTTGAGCTGTTCACGACAATAAATTTCGAGCCCAGGAATTAGCTCCTGCTGGAGGGGCGCTTTGAACATTTTTACTAGAAATTTGACAGTTAATGTATATCTTTGGGCAAAATCTTAATAATGTTTTGCTCTAAATATCCATCGTTATAAAACTACGTAATCAAAAACATTTGGTGCTCACGATTCTCAATTTTTTTTAGGAAAAATGAATCCATAATGTAAACAAAAAGATTAAATTGTATTACGTCTCTGAGAGTGGTTCCTAGAGATACTTTCTGGATATCATAAATACCCTCATCCCAATGGACATCTTTCTTATTGTTTTGGAGCACCATTTGTGTCAACATCAAAACAACTCCAGTTGATTTATAATGAAATAATTATTTTCAGTTTAACATTCTTCTTCTGTAATGTATGCCTTAAATATGCTCACGTGACTAGATCTTGAATTAATCTATTAAATGTTAAATTGAAAGAAACTGCAACATCTGTAGATTCATTCACATACAGTACATACATATGCGTAGCCAGGATTTTTTGTTTTTCGGAAGGGGATTTTTTTTCTTTCCCCCAGCCATATTTCCTGTATTGAAAGTCAACAAAATGCATATTCTTAGGTATCTACACATTATCCTGCTATTAAAAAGTTTTATTTCAAAAAGCTAATCTGCTCTTCTCACTGACTTAGATCCTCCCCATTGCTTCCACAATAATCTATAAATGGCAATGTCTGAAGCCTTTTCCCACCTGCTCTGAGGACCTCCATGAAAGTGTAGCGCCAAGTTGTACTAGAAAGTTTATCGTCAAAATCATCTATTGGGGGGTTTTAAACTAAAAAATCTCTGGATTATTTTTAACAAATTCAAAACCACCTTAGCTACGGTTATAAAATTTTGTGACTGTAGTTTGCTTTAGAATAATATTGAAGAGAGAGGTTTTCAAACTAAAAAATCTCTGCTGGTTTTTTTTTAACTTAAAACCCTGTGGAGGTTTTTTAAACTTAAAAAAAAAAGCGCTGGTGGAGGGGGGGGGGGGTAAACTCAACCCACCCCCCTTGGCTTGGCTACGCTCATAGAATTTTGAGTGTGTAATTTTATTTTTTTTAAAGTGAAGAGGTATTTTTTAGCTGCAAACCCAGCTGGAGGGCGGTTTTAAACACAAAACCCCTCTTTGCTACGCTCAAATTATCTGGTGTCTGTATGTATGGATAGTCTTATATTGAAGAGGGGTTTTATCGTAAATTTCGGAGGGGGTTTTAAAATCAAAGTCTTCCATAGCTATCCTCTTGGAATTTGGGGATTGTCGTTTGCATTTTTTCTTTTATTTTATAAAAGAGGGGGGTTTAACTGCAAAACTCCTATTAGGGGGTTTTAAACTCAAAACCCCATTGACTGCGTTGGGGCAAGTGATGGTCTAGTATTAAAATCTCACCTAAAATAAAAAATTTCAAAGCAAAAAAAAAATGTCACTACATTCCGACCCGGTGGTTTGAACCCCCCCCCCCCCCCCCCCTCCTTGCTACGCCTATGATGTGTATACAGTGTAAAATACCAGATGATGACTTTATTGTTTCTCTTAGAAGGTAGACAAACCCTTGACACGTCAAAAAAAAAAAGGTTGTATTTTTTTTTGGAACCTTTTTGCAGTAGTCTGCTTGTATAACAACACAGGCTAGTAGATCTAGGTCTCTATATACAGAGCTTACTGCACTTCTCTACACCTGGAGGAGCCTGACAATGACGACATTTCCCATGATGAGTTGTCTCTCTTGCATTTTCATTTCTTTTCATTGCAATCCTATGGGTTAAGATAATTCTAGTGAGTAACATGTCTTTTTTTTTTTAAGCGCAATTATTTTTTCTTTATTTTTGACTTCCCCTGCACTAGTTCAACACTGTCGTCTCTCTTGTAGCACCAATTCAGCTCAAGGATCACATGTACTCATGGTTAGGGAAACACAGATGAAGAGCAATCTCATTGCCTTTAGGTGCACACACATTTTTGTACAATACAGATATAACATTTTCAACTTCAAAATGCATCATTGATATTGACAAAGTGGGAAGATGGTGGCATGTGGGTAAAATAAAAACAAAAACTAGAAAGTTTAGAGAAACGAAACGTGTCCTTTATTCTTAATTTCTATTTGTTTATCTTCTTTCATTGTCAGTGACTGTCTGTGTTTCTAGGAGGGAGATCTCGCGAAATATCATAAACATTGGAATGATCGAACTTTTATTTCATTTTCTTTTAGAACTCGTGTACAAATACATCTTGTACAAAAAAGTGTTTCAACAATAAGTTATTCCCCTTTCCAACGACCATCGAAATTCTTGATTAAACAACAGACAACAGTGTACATTATTCATTAGCGCTGTAGTGGCTCATTCTAGTTTATCTGTAATTATTTGTTTTGTCTGCACTCCAGAATTAAAAGTTTGATTGGGCTGAGTTAATTGTGACATGCGTTCTGGCGTATCAGAAAAAAAACAACAAAACAAAACATACCCTAGGCACCTCTCAGCACCTAGAAATATAGCACCGAATTAATGTAATTTAGGAAGTTAAGTATGCGAAAGCGTTTCGCACACAAAGTTAAAAATGTATCTAATAGTTCTACTTATTTAGACTTTCAATCAATCTTTAAAACCCAGAGAACTCCATTTCTCATAAAGGTTTAAATTTTTATATTAAATAACACTGAGAAACGGAAACGGGAGTTACGCTTTGATTTCTTTGTTTAAAAATGATCCCATTGAATGAAGAGTATATCGAAGTAAACATTATTACTTTGCCTCCACCGCTGCACTTGGGACATAAAACGAAATGATCCGACTTCCAGAGCTGTATCATTTGGGCAACATGCGTGAAAACTACAGCGTCAAAGTAACTCACTTAAAAGCTTGGGCATTAGATAAGGGTTGGGTAGTGGAGGGAACATCTGCAACGACATGACGTTTGGTATGAAATTAAAATATGATACGTTGGCATGAATTAAAATATAGCTAATTAGTTTTGAACACACAAAAATACATAAATTGAAGTAAAAAAATAAAGCGTGGGGAGAGCTCAGCAAATGGAAGGGAAGTTGTCTGGTGATGTGTATGTTCACACAAAGTAGGTCTCAATGTGACGTCACACCGGAAGAAGGAAAAACACATCAAATAGAATGGACACGTGACTTCCTGCGCCTGGGAGAGAAAACAAAAACAGACATTAGACATCGTTAGACTAGATGTTAAATATGATTAGATTAGATTCTACACATCTGTAGATTAGATTCTACACATCAGTACATTAGATTCTACACATCTATAGATTAGATTTTATCATGCTACACATCTTTACATTCTACACATCTTTAGGATTAGGGTTTAGATAGTATTCTACACATTTTTAGATTAGATATAAAATATCTTAAGATTAAATGTTAATTATCATTAGATTAGATGATAAGTATTACATTGGATAATAAATATCATTATAATTGATGATAAATATCTTAAGATTAGATGTTCATCATTATTAGATGACCAGTATTTATTATTTCCTAGATGTTACACATTACATTATATATTATATACATATATATTATATTAAAAGATTGTATATGGAACACAATCGCTAGTTAGTTCTACAAGCCACACGAACGAATGACCGAACCATTTATCATTGCACTTGTTTAGCCTCTTACGTTCACTTCTAGAGATGTTTACAATGTGGTTTGAAGTAATGAACACGCCGCCTTCGTATGTTCAGAAGCTAAATCTGATAACCCAATATCTAATTGTATGCCAGGGACTCTAGTTTTGACGAAGAACCAACAGAAATTCTTTTTTCCTAAATAGAATAATTGAATTGAAGACATACTGCACTTGTTGCTATTTAACCGTCAGGCCAATATTAGAATATGCTTCCTCTGCTTGGGACAGAACTCACAAAGTTGGAGAGAACAAACAAACAAACAAACAAACAAACAAAAACAACGATTTAATAACCCAATCTCTAGAATATAATTCTCTTCTTCCCAAAACAGTTTGGACAAGCAAGAAGTAAAGGAAAGATCATTCTCTTATATCTGCCGATAGTCACGCCACGAAACAAACAAGAGGGGGGGGGGAGGGAGAACAAGTATTCACAAAATGGCAGGGCCGGACAGTTGTGACCAAGAAAGATCACTCTTTTTTTTTTTATTTCTACCTCACGTAAAAAAAAAATGCCGTTTTTATTTATCACGCGTAGGATTGGCGTTTTTCTATCCCCCTTCGTCCTGCGGGAGGTTTGGACTAGGAAGTAAACTATCGTCAACTCCAACTCTGAAGGAACATCCGAAACATGTAAAACATTTTACAAACAAACATTTTACAAACACTAAATAGCAGCGCCGGACTTAAAAATTATGACCAACAAGTCATTGAAATAGAACAAGTAATCTACTATGTATATTTACAGGTCACTAAATAGCAGGGCCTGGCTTAGCAATTGTGGGGCTCTATGCGAAACGGATTGCTCAATAGCAAGAATTTCCAAATGTTTCAATCTATCTTTGAGAATTGTTAACCTCAAGTAATTTTTCAGTAGTTTGAGGCGCGAGAAGCTTCTTTCACCAGATTGCACAATTACGGGATAATCCCGTTTTTATTTATTGCGCGTAGGATTGGCGTTTTCCATATTGAATGACACCCCAAAATGACAATATTCGTCTATATATTTCCTTAAATTTTAAGGACTTTTTCGTATATTTTGCAATTTCGGGAGATTTCCAGGAGCTCCTGGTACATCGACAGGAGGGCACGGGAAATCTGTTTTAATTTATAAAATGGTTTAATTTAATAATTTATACACCTTGAATTAGCGCGGGTTCTATCATCATCAGCAGCAAACTCCATTAGAGTGAGGGCTTGAGAGGCTCAAATCCTCTCTTGCAAAAGCCCTGCACAGAAACCCTGCTGTCTTGCGTAGTGCATAAATGTCGCAATGCAGGTCGAGAATTTTTGGTTTCCCAGACCTGTCGAGACGGAGATCAGCAAGTCTTGGACAGTCAAACAGAATATGAGGCACGGTTTACTCTTCTTCCCCGTAGCGGGGCACCGTGAATCAAAATTTGGCCATAGCCGCGAGAAATATGAGCGAACAGGACAGTGGCCTGTCCTGCACTGTGCTATAATAGCTTGCTCAGGCCTGGACAGCCTCCACCACGGGGAAGTGCGGTCAGGGCGCCTCATGCGCTCCCAGACTCCACGTGCTTTTTGGGACTTGTCCCAGCACTCAAAGCACTTTTCCATTTCTGTTTTTGTATTATAGCCAGGGATGGTGAAAGCTTACAGCCTCATCAGTGGGTGGAATTTGCCCTCCCTGGTGGGCCAAAGAGTCTGCAATTGTGTCGCGGGTTCTATGAAAGTGCGGGTCCTATGAAAGTGCGGGGCTCACTGCGGTTACATAGGTTGCATCGGCCTTAGGCCGCCCCCTCAAAATAGCGGGTATGCTACGCCGCAGGTCAACTAGTAGTATATAAATTCATCTTTAATATCAGCATTACTGATGTTAAATAAGGCATTAAGATTGGCCGAGGACAGAGGTCATTGTTTAGTCTTTGACATGGATCCTCAAGCGCCGTTTTGGCAATTTGGGCAATAAGCTGTCTTCATAGAAATCGTTCTCCTACAATGTCAGAATCCTGGTGTCGTTGCCCTGGGGCTTTTCACGGCTGAAAGAAAGACGCCTACCTGTTTATATGTATTTCTTTGGGTTCTATATGTAATACATACCTGCTTCCTACAAGTATGACCTACCTGTATTTATATGCTTTCTATAAATATGACCTACCTGTATTTATGTACGTCCTACATGTATGACCTACTTACATGCATGACCTACTTGTATTTATCTGCGTCCTATATGCATCAGATCTGGGATGTTGTAAAGGGTGTCAGCTGTCCCGCCATTTCTTTTTGTCATTCCGTCATCAAAATCGTAGCCGTACTTCAAAAGGTGGATCATTCTAGAAGCTAATGAAATAAGTTCCTGTAGAACAATGAGAAGACAGCATGACAGGAACAGACTTAAATAGATCATTCTAGAAGCTAATGAAATAAGTTCCTGTAGAACAATGAGATGACAGCATGACAGGAACAGACTTAAATTGATAATTCCAGAAGCTAATAAAATAAGTTCCTGTAGAACAATGAGAAGACAAAATGACGATCAGACTTTTTAAATAGTTTATCACTTTAGAAGCTACTAAAATAAATTTCTGGCTAGACGAAAAAAATAGGAAGAAAAAAAAAAGAAGACAAAACTGGACTTTATAAAACTTAAGAACTTAACTACTGAAATAAGTTTCCGCAGGAACATGCACAAGAAGAATGTAACAGGACATTAAAAAAAAAACAAGCAAAATATAACCAAAAAAATCAAAAAGAAAAATTCACCTCTATCTAAAGGGAATCACTCTATACTTACAAATGTAATCAATAATATAAATAAATTAATTGATAAATTAATAATTAATTGAATTATTGTCTTTTTTTATTAGTCATGTTTTGTTAGGTACAATAAATAATGCTTAAAGTATCACATTGATCGAAGAAACCTTGTGAGAAATAGCGGTGACAATTATTCAAGGGGACTAAACCCTATACATTTTGCCATATTTGTGAATAATGAAGAATTGATTTCCATTGTTGTTATCGAGCATAGTGATCAATCAACAGTAATTGACTAATTAGTATTTTTTAAAAATTAATGTATGTCTTGTCTATGTCAATGAATAATTGTGCAATGTCTCAACTTTAACTCGAGAATGGGTGTGGGAGAAATAACTTGTAAAAACTTTTTATCCGACAGACAGACAGAGTTGATAGAAGCTTTGTTGGAATGGGATTAAATTTCGTTCTAACACAAAGTTGGACCACCATCGTTAATGCTGCTAATGACATTGAAATTCATGCGTCTAAATGTCTTATACACTTTTTTCCCCAAATGTCCATCTAACAGACCTCTATTCTGTCTGTTTATCAATCCATTAGTATATGTAAGTACCTGATTTGACTTGTGGTCATACTGGCTGCCCACATAAGGTCGCAAAGAGATTGCATCTGTTCCATGTGTCAAGCAAGTAATGGCCAGCACCATTACAAGGGCAAGCAGCGTTCTGTACGACAGTGTGTTCTGTGGAGAAATAAATAGGCACGGTACATGTTTGGAAATACACATACATTTACCAAGACTATATTGTTTTCACAGGTTGCGTACGTTTGTCATTGCTGGACTACCTATTAATTGCTTCCTAATGGCACTCGTCTCACAAAGCCTCTGATAAACAGTCCAACTCCTGGAAGTCACGTGTGCATCCACAGAACTGAACTAACAGGAGAAAGGGCGAAGGTGAGTAACTGTCGCCTTAGCTAGTAAGCTTCGGGCAGTAGGGTCTCTTTAGTCATGGCAGGCTACCCTCCTAGGAGAAGGAAAACTGAATTCAAACCTCTATTGCCTTGCAGCTACACCTAGTCATGGGAAAGGCTTCGAGAGTTAACCATGAGGAAAAATCAGGAGCTAGTGTCCCTTAGGCAGTTTGCAGCACACAATGCTTTACCTCGGTAGAGCCTGCGACGCCGCTGACCCCTAACTGTATCGGCACTTGGCGTTCTTTTGGATACATCAGCTGCATGGCTGTGTGGGTGACATCGTTACGACCAGAACTAATGTCCAGGCATTCATCTCAGTTCCACGAAATGATCCATAGTCAACTCGACTTAGGGATGCTATACATTGTTTTCACAATTTCCAGGCTTAAAGGTATTACTGCTTTAGTAGGTTTATTTAATGAGGGTGTTGTATTAATTTTAGCAGGAGTGGAAAGTTTGAAATACTTGTTATCTATCCATCATTTTTACAATTCTGACATTGCACTTTAGTCTCATGACATTGGTATATTAATGTATTGACTTTGGCATTGACTCATGGCCGTGCTTGACTTAATCCTTTTGACATCGGATTCTGCTCTAAGCTATTCCCCTGAGCTGGGTCCATGTCCATCCTGCCATCTTTGCTTCTTTGTCTACATATCATCCCCATGTTAGCTTTGGTCTTCCAGCATTTCTCTTCCCCAGTGGGTTCCAGTTAGAGTCTTTCAATATTGTCTGCTGTTCTTTGAGTTATGTGCCCAATCCAGCTCCATTTGCATCTTTTGGTATCTTGTTCTATAGGTGTCTCACCTAACACGGCCATACAGTCTAGCTGAATTTAGCTGCGAAATTCTTGGGCGGCTCCCCAGATGGTCGATTAGACTGAGGTATCTGTGTCTTATCCCAAGACCTCTTCATTTACTTTTGTTATTGCACAGGAAATTGGGGTCATGTAGGACACCATGTTTTTTTGTTTGGAAGCGCGTGAAACTGAAAACAAATCAATAATTCATTCTAAACGTTTTATTGAAATGACCTGTCCACTAAGTTAAGTTGAAGCGTGGTATTAAACGTGTGCTGGTATTTTCTTCGAGTGCAGTGTGAACTGGGTCGGCCATTCATAAATAATCAACTGACTGGTGCGGAAGAGATTTTTTTGGGGGGGGGGGGGGGGGGGGGGGGGGGAGAAATGTTGAAAAATTACCGAGTTCCCAGAGGACCTTTGCTATCTCCTATCTCTTTGTGTCTTCTTTATCCATCTCTATATCTCTATTCCTTTCTCTCTCCACCTCTTTGTCTCTCTTTCACCACTTCTTGTCCCTTTTTTATCTCTCACTCTCTCATTCTCTCTTTTTGACTCTCTTTCGCTCTTTGTCTCTCTCTTACTTTCTATCCCTCTTTCTTTTTCTCTGTCTCACACATTTTCTCTTTACCTCTCATTCTATCTGTCTTTTTCTCTTTTGTTTCTCTCTTTGTCTCTCTCTTTCTCGCTTTGTCTTTCTTTTTCTCTGCCTAATTCTATCTTTACCCCTTCTCTCTCTTTCCCTCTCTCTCACTCTCTCCCGGTCTTTATGTGTTAGATATTTACATCCCACCCCTATCAACTAAAGTATAACTTTTACAGCAGTCACTTAAATTAAAGTCATGGAACTACAGAGTCGAGGGAAGGGGCGACCGAAGCATTGCGAAGAAATCGAACAAAAACCAATCAGCTGTTTTCTTTGGGGCAATCTGTTTTAAAAATTACTTCGCCTGTTTTAAAAATTAGTGATGATCGCGCTCGAAATAAAACAAAATAAAGTTTGAAAGTAATGACAATTTAATGGAAAAAAGCAATACAAGAAATTTTGAAATTCTTCTAAGGGTAGCTATTGTCTTAAAGAAAAACAAAACTGATGAATTTGTTTTTTTGTTTTGTTTTGCTTTGTTCTTGTTTTTTTTTTTTAACAATTGATGACTAATAAGAATGTAACAGCCGATATCAGGATACACTATTACTATAACTACTCGGTGATTGTGGCACAAAACACACTGTCATCCATCAGGCATAAGCCCAATTAAAAGTCTGAAGGTTTCGCTAGTCCCAGACAGTAGCATGTGGCAGGGTCTTGTTTTGTAGTCACTAGAGTGCGGGCCAGGGGGGTAACGTCTAGGGAGAGATGACGTCTTGGTGGTCCAGAGAGAGCTGACGTCTTGTTTCCACCACAACAATAACGTGTTGACAATATAAGAGATTGTCTGCACACGATCAAAGTATCATCGGGACAACACTGGTGCTCGAGGACTAACTCACATGATGTGTATACAGAGAAGATATCTAGTTAGATCACAGCTGCCCCACAAGCTAGTTACAGAATGTGTGCGTCTGGGGACATTATCAAAAGGAGAAGGGAAGTAATTCATATACTACTTTTGCTAACCAATGATAGCAAGAACTTTGAAGGGGAGAGAAGGATTGACTTGAATGGAATACACAAACACCTCAGACATGAAGTCACTTGGGACTCAATTCGCGCACTCAAGCACCCATCAACGTCATGAGAATGTGATCTCTCATTAATTCCCAAACGTATCTAACAAACATACAACCATACAAACATACAACCTTACAAAACATACAACATCTTTAGTCTACTTCTCTACATTACTCCGTCACACCTTTATTTTTGCAAGGCAGCCTAATGACAGAAAGGGGCGCGGTAGCTGAGTGATTAGGCGCTTGGCTTCCGAATCTGGGGTTTTGGGTTCGAATCTCGCGAAGACTAGAATTTTGAATTTCGGGATTTTTGGGCGCCCCCGAATTTACCCAACTCTAATGGGTACCTGACATTACTTTGGGAAAAAATAAAAACAGTTGGTCGTTGTGCTGGCCACATGACACCCTGCTCGTTTAACCGTTGGCTAAAGAAACCTTAACGTCATCTGCCCTATAGATCGCAAGGTGTGAAAGGGGAACTGTAATGACATAAACGATACGCGTAATAAGTTGTAGATAATGGCACACAGGAAAACCAGTGACTTGGCAGAATTTAAGTCATTGGTTAATAGGCATGACTGAATGCATGACGAAGTAACGTCAGTATTATATAAGATAAGATATAGGTAATTAGGAATGTAATGAACATATCGCAAATCAATTTACGGACAAGCAAAATATAAAAAATCCTTTAAAAGCTTATCTAAAGGGAATGAACTCCACCCTTAAAACTATATGTGTCAATAAGTTAGAAGTTATTTTCCTTATTCGATATCAAACAAATAATTATTAATTTACTGTAATTGACTAATTGGATATTGTAAAAAATTTATTAATGTTTTGTTAGGTACAATAAATAATTGTTTTAAATATTAACTTGATCGCAAAATGCGCCAAGGAGAAATAGCGTTAGCAATTGTTTAAGGGAACTAAACCCAACAAATTTAGCCAAATCTGTGGAATACTGAAGGATTAGTTTCCCTGGTTTATAACAAACAAAATAATTAATTACAAGTTATTAATTGACTGGGAACTTTTCTTTCATGTCTTGTCTATGCTAATGAATAATTGTGTGAATTTTCAACTTGATCTGAGAATGGGTGTGAGAGAAATAACGTGTACACACTTTTTACCAGATAGACAGAGAGTTGATATACATACTAACAGAAAACATAGACCTTATCCTGTTATTAAGAATGATCCGTTGCTTCGTCTACACCAAAACTTTCTTAAGTTATTATTTGTGATGTTAACCTATGTCTTAAATTCTGCAATACCATTGGTTTTCCTGGCTGACTCAGGCAACCCATGCCATGCTTTAATAATATTACAGACATTACAAAGTATTAAATAGAACCAAAAAGTTCTAATCGACGTGAGTTTCAGGCAGTGTATATATTTTTACCCAAACCTCCAGCAGGACGGCATGTGATGCATGGCCAACAGGTTTAAATCGCTTGGCTACCGATCAAGCGGTGCTCGAGGTGGACACGCCACTCCAGCAGAGTTGTATTTATTGATTGCCTCTAAAGGAAATGCATGCAATGCTATAAGCATGAAAGTTACGCTTTATAAAATATGTAAAAAAAAAAATATAAAGCAAAATATAAAAATAAAACACATAAAAAAAATTATCTAAGAGGAAGAACGCAAAATGTCTAGCACATATCTCAATATTGCAAGGTTTAGCTCCCCTTTTCTAAATAAAACAGAATGAATTAATTACCACAACTTGATTAACTGATTTTTTTACCCTTCATTTATTGTCAGCAACTATCCAGTAATTGTGTACACTATTTGCTAACTTGATCCGAGAACATGGTAGCTGGAGAAAACACATGTAGAAATGTATACCAGACAGACAGACATACGGAGTGAGTTAATATAAACCTTTTGTAAATAAACATTGTTGCGATATTGTGGAGCGTTCATGACTGGGCAGCCACTCCATATATCTAGAATCAAACATTCAAGTAAAATAAATGAATACATTCCCCATAGATGATCTATTCCAAAGCATCAAAGGGAAAACAAAAATCATTGTGTTACTCACGGAGAATAGTTCGATACAATTTTAAAACTAAAATAAGACACGCGGATATATTTGAATGTACATACTGTATCGTCATTTTAATTAATATATGGTCCAGAGCTGGCATGTCAAACTCGTTAAGGTGTATGGGCCGCATAAAAAACTTACTATATTCTGAGGGGCCGCAGTGAAAAATCAGTTGCAAAACAGCTTACTAGTTTTATGTAAATTAGAAACAATACAATAGAATACAATAATACAATCCCTTAGTTAGCTAAACTTGTAGTACGATTTCATAATTAAAAATTACTAGGATTGCGCATTTTTTTCTTTGTCCTGATGCTTGGCACTTTTCTGGGATACAAATTTATTATATCGGGTGGAAGTTTGTTTGCCACAGACACTATCCTCACTGACGACAAATTTTGATCAGATAATCTCGAACAGTGAGCTGATTTGTAGCTTTCATTGTAGAAAAGAACTGCTCACAGAGATCAGTGCTTGCAAAAGAGCAAGAATTCTGGCTGCAAATTTCCGCAATTGAACGTACCGTTAAGGTAAATAACTAAATTTTGGCTTAGCCACTGCTTTATACTTCGCTTTCAACAAAGAATCTAACTGCTATTCTATCAGCTCTAGTTTCACATTCCCAGCAGCATTTACAGAAGCAAATAAAAATGGAGATAAAAACAACGAGAATTCTTGCTCGTATGAAACGAAGTCACGAAAACGGCCAGTGGAAGCATCTACTAACGATTCCAGGTGTAAGACATATTTACCAAATGTTGCAGCCGTATTTAATCTTTTTAGTTCCTGACACGTTGAGAACAAGATTTTCTCTTCATATTTGGTTTATCCACAGTCGTAATTTTGCTTGAAAGTACTTCACATGATCACACGCAGTTGTGACAATTTAGTCTTTACTTTGAAGTTTCAAATTCAAGTCTTGCAGGTGACCAGTGAGATCAATTGCAAATGCCAAATCTTGAACCCATTCGTATGGAAACAATACAATTTCTTCACGCAGTACAACAAATCTCTTCAATTCTTTATGACAGATGAGCCATCAAATTTCGTGTCCAATGTCATTCCGAAACATTGAAAATTGGGGATGATTTAAGCCATTTAAGCCATGGGCACGAATAAAATTGATAGTGACCGAAACCAGTCTTATGACATATTGGAATTGTAATTGCTTTGTGCGTTATGTTTCTTGGTGAATGGTGAACTGAAAATGAGCAAATTTTAAATTAGCATTCGTCTCGTTTATTTTTGCAAGTAGCTTCGCATCAAAACTATTTTATAATGATTAGTGCGCCATCCGTAGTTACACTAGCTAGTTTTACCAAAGGTAAATTGTACTGCAATATCACCTGTTATTTCTCAAAAACATCCTTGCTTGTTGTGGTGTTATGTATAGAAAAAAGCTCAAGTAGCACCTCATGTATCTCAAAATTCCTGTCACAGCCAACTGTCCTACACCCGTTACATCAGTTGACTCATAGAGAGCTAATGAGAATATTTCAAAATCTATTTTTTTTCTTTAATCCTTCACACCAGCTGACTGACATGTCAGTTATTCTATCTGCCACAGTGTCGCTTGTTAAAGTTATTTCTTTCAATGCTTTCAACTTTTCTGGACTTCCGCAGCTTTAACGACACACTCCTTCATAAAATTCCTTTCACTAAATGATTTGCTATGGCTTGCAATTAAGTTTGAAAAAAATGTAGCTGGCTTTCACTGCAGACTCTATCACGTTGTTCAGTTTAACAAATACTATTTTTCAATTCAAGTAGCTTGTCATGTTTTATTTTCCAGCGTAATAGTTTAACATTATTTTGATAATTTTTGAGGTGGCCAAGCGGGCCGCATGCAAGATGGTCGCGGGCCGCATGCGGCCCCCAAACGCTGTGTTTGACATGCCTGGTCTAGAGATACAACTGAGGTACTTTTGATACTGTATGTAGATACCTAGATCCTTGCATTAGTAAAACAGATTTTAAGAAAGCGCCTAATTTTCTTTTCTTTTTTTTTAAATTTTTATTTAGCTCCTAACAGTTAAAGCTGCGTAGAATCAATAATATTACTTCAATTTGTTAGGATTGTAAACCACAACGAGACTGTAATTTTATTATTTATTAACTTGAAATTCAGTGGTGTAGCTAGGGTTGGGAGGGGAGGAGGGGGAAGAATTTTAAAATTCCCCGAGCCCCCTCCCAAATGAGTGTTTTTTACATTGAATATTAGATATTACGTAAAATGCAGGGCCCCCAAAAGTGGTCAAGCTCCCCTCCCAGTCCCCCAAATGATGGAAAATTCCTAGCAAGGCCCCTGTTGAAATTATTGGCAAAGCGGTTAATGTAAAATAGAAAAGTGTTTGAATATGTTGTCTTAATGCAATAAACTTTGTAATAAACAAAACATTTATTTTCGTTCATCTCTTTATTCGTACCAATTCTGTTTCGCTGTTTTCGTTCGGCAAGTTTTCATTTTTCTTATCATTTTAGTTTGTGAATTGATGGGTGTAGTGATTGAGTTGTAGCTTCAGACAGCTAAT
This sequence comes from Biomphalaria pfeifferi, assembly GCA_030265305.1. NCBI lineage: Eukaryota > Metazoa > Mollusca > Gastropoda > Planorbidae > Biomphalaria > Biomphalaria pfeifferi. The sequence continues at coordinate 1,510,508 of JASAOG010000163.1, forward strand.
TCACACCAGTAGACGTGTTACTTTACAAATTAATTTCACACAAATCTTCATTAAAGCTCAAACCTTCTTTTACAGACAACATAACATTGACTTTTATTGATAAATATATTATCCAGCTCTAAATTTCAATGTACAAACAAAATATTTCAAAATTAAACAAATAAAATCACAAGATGTTGAAGATTTAAAAGCAATATACGTGGGCTCACTTCGTAATCATCTTCTTTTTTGAAGTAACGTCTGTATTATATAAGATAAGATAAATACTGCGTTCACCATACCATTAACACAAATGATTGTCTCTTGATTGGGACTTCAGTCCTCTTTATTAATCCCTCTTTTTATCCAGACATATTCATCAAAGGTTGCATCAGAACTCAACATTCTATACAAACACGCGCACACACAGTATACCTATGTGTTTTAATAATATGTTGACTTTTCAAAGCATACTAAAATAGACTATTTTAACAACATTAAATACTCTCTGCAGTGCCTTTGATTTGATTATATAGATTATTGATGAGCCCAGTCAGCGTTTTAAATTTAAAAGTTTCCTTTTCAGACATTGTGATCTATAGGGCAGATGATGTAAAGGTCATCTGTTTTTGTAGCCTTCAATTAACGAGGGTATAATGTGGCCAGCACAAAGACCAACACCCTTTACTTTCCCCGATGTCATTCGAGCTGGGTGGACTCAGAGGTGCCCAACGATCCCGAAATTAAAACTCCCAGTCTTCACCAGGATTCGAAAATAAAAACACACCTGGTTCGGAAGCTAAGCGCTTTACCGATCAACCACCAAGTCACATAATAGCGCGTTTTTTGGGGGGTTCAACTGTTATAGAAGTTGAACAAGTTTAACAGGAAACTGTCATAATAGTTGAACAAGTTTCACAGGAAACTGTCATAGAAGTTGAACAAGTTTCACAGGAAACTGTCATAGAAGTTGAACAAGTTTCACAGGAAACTGTCATAGAAGTTGAACAAGTTTCACAGGAAAAGGGATTTTAACAAAGTTTTCATCTTTGTAAACCTAAATGACATCTATTGGTCTAATTTAATGACATCTGTTGGTCTAATTTAATGACAACTGTTGGTCTAATTAAATGTCCACTGTCATTGATTTACTGGACGTTTTCTTGATATTAAAATAAGACTACAAATAACGACAATGGCATCAAGGCTTTGGGTAGAATTGATCGGAAACGGTAGAATTGAAAGAAAATAAAAATACACCCCCCCCCCCTGCCGACTCCTATTCAATGTTTAGTGATCATATCTGATGAGACAAATAATCGATTGCCTACTGACGTATCAATAAAGTAATTCCATTAAGCTTAGCAGAAAGTACAGTTAATAGGGAAAAAACAAAAACGAATTCATCCGTTCCCTACCCACACCCCAGCACATCACTTGATCAACTCAGTGGAGGATTTGATGTTTGCTTTTCAATTTGATACTTAAACTTTGTATATGATTATGAAAACTGAGTTGATTAGTTGAAATAGAAAACGAAGGACATTATATAAAGTTCATCTCGGACAACGACTTGGCTAACCATTGTTAATCTAAATGAAATTTGTGTATGTATGTATTTTTTATTTGCTTTAATTTCATAATATTTATTTAAAAAAAAGGGGGGGGGGGTTTGTGTGAAGGGGGTCAAAGAAAAAAAAGTTGAATCACTCTACAGCTGCACACACACACACATATTCATAGGCCTACATATATTTGCGAACACATACACACACACTTTGTAGGTTCGTAACGTTTTTGATCATCAATGCCAATAATTATTATAATTTACATACATATAACATATATACATACATATATAACATAATAACATAACAGGTTCATTGCCCTTGCAAGTAGTCACACAACTACAGTTACCATTCCTTAAGGTAGACACAGTGTAGACATTTTAAAAAGCACGCACAATGTGAATTACGAAATTAGCACGTTTAAATATCCAGTATTACCACGCTTTGATGAGATAACCCAGTTTCTCGTTAGGATACAATACAGGTATCGGTTAAAACATAGTGTAAAATATGTATCATCTTTCATGAAAAAATAAACTCTAAAATATCTATTAGGAAGTTTCTGAGGATGTAGACAGAGGAGATAAATCAAAGGGTTGATGACACTAGTTGACTAATTAATACTCTGTCAATATTATATGCTCTGGACTTCACCGTGGGCATTGATTAGTGTGTCTGTGTCGTGACATACTGACAAACATGGGACGAAAGTAGGTCGTATGTGCATCAGTCAAGCATGGGGGTCAAACAGTACAATAAGTCGCATGTGTATCAGTCAATACACTGAAGCAATAAAACACACGGCTGGTCCAGGTCGCATGTGCATCAGTCGATACACTGAAGCAATAAGACACACGGCTGGTCCAGGTCAGGAAATCATGATACTCCAAAAACGTTTCTGGAAAAGTTCAAACCACAAAATGTTCCAGTGAGTTTTAAATAATTGACCACCCGGCATGAAAGTCGACATTCTAATTAAAATGGATGGGGAATATAACGTACAACGCATTTTAGATGAAATGACCGCTGCAGGTATTTACTTGTCCTTATCAAAATGGAAACTTCAATGTACAACGCATTTAAGATGATATGACCGTTGCAGGTATTTACTTCAATGTCTTTATCACTGATCGAAGTATACGTTAAAAAAATATTTTTTTCCTAATTTTTGTGAATATATATGTAACTATATATGTAGCCTTTTTCTTAAGTGTAGTCTTATTACATGCAAATGATGGACAGCTGTAACAATCTTATGCTAAAAGTGTGCACATGAGCCGCCTATGATTGAAACTCTATTTGCAATACTATAACATGAAGCTTTAGTGAACACCAGGTTTTAATGTATATTAAAGAAACATAATGCTTTTTGACATTCATATATAGATTAACCTGACGTCATCATCTCATCATCTGGCCCTTGAATTTTGTCGTAAGGGGTGCTGTGACACTTTACATAACCAAAATCCCTCCACTTTTCCAGATCAGGCCGGTCCATTCTTGTATGTTATCTAGGCAGCTTTTCTTTGGACGACTCTTTCTTCGTGCTCACTTCACTGTACCCTAAAGGATGATTTTTAAGAGTCATGTCATACAATATGATGGAACCACTTCCTCCTGTATGCCAGCCAGATGTGAAATTGTAAAATTACAAACTCATTTGTCTTCTTTTTTTTTAAGTTTCTGATACCCAGTATTTTTCTGTAGCTGATTTGTCCTAAAAGCTTTGTCTTCTTTTAGTTCAGTGTCAAACTTTCACAACCAAATAGGAGTGTAGAGACCACAAGGGAAGAATACTGTTTTACAATTTTACTGGGAAGTTGATGTTACTTTTCCAGATTTGTCCCAGTTAGCTGATGGCAGAGGTGGACAAGCTTGGACGGGTTTTTATCTATGTTCTTGATCCTCCATGTCTTTATCTGTTTGACCCTAGGCATTTAATGATACAACTTCTTCCAATGTTTGGCCATTCAACGGTATGCAAGATGTCTTACTATCTCCACCTCAAACTAGTTTTTTTTTTCAGCTCTGACCCCGATGCCCAATGCTCTAGCTGCGGCTTCTAGTTATAAAGTAACATCTTGTACCTGGTCTGCATTTTCTCCAAAGAGGTCTATATTATCCCCAAACCACAAATTGGAAATAGCCCACCCCCTCCTTTTTTTATGGTTAAGCTGGAGGTAAATCCTTCAAGAGTTTCCATTATAATATGCTCCAGACTAAGTTTAAAAGAGCTGGAGAGAGAATGCACCCTTGCAGCACTCCAGTTTGGTTGGTCAGAAGCAGCTAGGTGAAGTAGATTATTAGAATACATTGTACTAAAAAAATACGTTCCTCCAGTCGTTAAAGAATTAAAAAAAAAATATTTTCTCAAAACTTTTTCATTCATAAATTTGTGATGAAGTTTCATTTTAAAATGCAGTTTCATTCAGCCACAGAAATCAGATACTAGGAATTAATTTTTTAGCTTTCACTCGTAGGCATTTTGATTGTGTTCCATCTATATTATTGACGTTGCATATTAAGGATTTTTAAGGATTTCTATTTCTGCGTTAAATTTTGTTGTAAAATGTTTGTTTTGTAAAATGTTTTACATGTTTCGGATGTTCCTTCAGAGTTGAAGATAATTACTTCCTAGTCCAAACCTCCCGCAGGACGACGGGGGATGGCAGCGGGCGGGGTTTGAACCCGGGACCATCGATAAATCTGAACGACAGTCCAGCGTGCAAACCGCACGACCAGGCAGCCCTCTTTGAGACCTAAGCGTGATAGGCTGACAAACAGGCAGGAAAACACCATAAAATTGAATAGCGACGTTTTCCAACAGGGGTCACTAAGACCCTTATCAAAACAATTGTTCTCATTCATTTTTGCCTTTTTTTTGTTGTATATTCCCTCAACTGGAAGTCTGGATGCCACCTAACGTTGTAAACCCTAAATGATCAATAAGGGCTAAATAATAATCAGAAGAAAAAGTGCGAACTCTTTTGTTTTAAAGCCCAATGCCTTTAGGCTAGTGAAAGGAGATACCATTGTATGAATATCAAAGTGCTATCAGCGGTATGTCCCTGGCTTGTCAAGTTCTAACTCCCCGGACCTTCAACTTTGACAATTAATCCTAATTTTAGAAGCACACATCAAATCTTAAATACTTGTGCATTATATAAGCATACTATAGTTAACGTATATAAGCATACTATAGTTAACGTATATAAGCATACTATAGTTATGCAATTTGTTTTCGACTTAATGACTAGGTAACACAACGTGTTAACGGCATTGTCGGCATAGCAAAGATCCATTGTAGCGTTGGATGAAACCTAATTAAAGAGATGTCTCGTTCAAAGCTGGTAATCTAAAAATATTTTGACATTATTTTAAAAATATTCCACGCTAAGAATGATATAATAATGGAATGAGAAGATTTCATTTCTGAGAAATTTGAGGACTAAAATATAGATAAATGTTGGGCAAACCTTTGTTAGTAGCGTCTCCCTAAACCAACTATTCCCCCCCCCCCCAACAGTAGGCTACTGAGTCTAAGGGTTGGGGATGGGAGACCGTGGGGTCAACAGAACCGGTCTTAGGTAATTGGAGGCTAAGTGAATTTCGCAGCCCCAAATGAAAATTAAAAATAAACAACTAAAAAATAAAATCACTCAATTTATTAAAAACATCTGTATCAATATTGAAATCAATCAATATCAAAATCAATCAATATGATTTCGACACGTTATTTATAGCTAATGGAGGATGACCATAAGCTTACTTAGATCTTTCCAATCGATGACTTTTGAATTTGGACCCCCCTTCACACCACCCTAGCTACACCACTGGATGGATAGATAGATAGATAGATAGATAGATGATGGATAGATAAATAGATATATAAATAGATAGATAGATTTTTTTTAATGAGAAAAATGAGGGTGATAGATTAATTCGAATAATAAATTTTATTTTTTTCATTTTAAAATAAATGGAAATAAAACAGGAAAAAAGTGGGGGGGGGGGGGCATCGCACAAGCAGCTAGTCTGTGTAATGATGTGTAATCATGTATTATACGAAATGATGTAAACTTGTATTATCAATACGAGCACATCTCCAGAGCTTGACGATAAAATCAAAAGGAGATTTAAAAAAAAAAACACTTTTGCAAACACATGTCGCAATAAATCTCCCAGCGTTGTCATTTTCAAACCCTTTGTAAACCTACAACAAATATTTCTGATTGTCGCAATCACGTCTTGCTAGTCATGATATACATTTGAATAATTCAGGTTTGGTCAATCCCACGACCTTCAGTTAAGCACGCTCTGCAGTAGACATTGCGTTTGATTACGATCTTAGCACTCAGAACATCAGAGATAGTGGAATCGTATAGTAACCTATTTAACTGGCGTATCGTAAAGGACTCCCAAATAGGCTTACAATGGATGCCAACCTTAAGGGGGCAACTATGGAGAACAATCATTCTGAGCCCGTCATGGGAGTCAACCAGCAATCCATTGGATGGTTACGAAGCCCTTGTGAGGCCCAATGTTTACTCCATTCAAACTTCTAGTCTAGATAGACAGAGTAGAGTTTTAAGTTAAGCTGAACACGTAATTTTATTATCAATATTCTGATGTCCCTATTCACTGCATTTATAATCAGTATCGCTTGATTTTTCACTCAATTCTTTTCTTTGGGTTGCATTGACTCTTCGTGCAACCAAAACCTTCTTTTCACTAAGTAGCCATTCGCATTAGTTTCAGAGGGCTCTATACTTTGTCCAGACAGTGACCCAATGCTTTTCTTCCATGATACTCTTGCTGATTAATCTTCGCCAGTATTTAGTATTTAGTATGATAATAATAAGGCTTGCCTTCGAGTTCGAAGATTAATGAGGAATGCCGTATTTCCCATGGCTACGTGTGACCTACATACTTTGTCACATCCAGGACAAGTATAACCATTGTCCGTCGGTGGTCCATTAAGATTTTCTTTTCGCCGTCTGGTAACTACAAACTAGAACAATATTTAAAACGCAATGCCTAGGTAAACAAAATGGGTTGATTAACACCGGGTCCAAGCTGAGTCTATTTAATTCATAAATAATAGGGAATAATCCACTATCTTCGCGGTCTCTACAGAGAAAACTAAACTACTTGGTACTGCAGTATTAGAACTGCCTAACAAGACGCTATTGTCGTACTCGTTTTTGCAATATTTCTGTTCAATTCGTAACTTGGTGGAAATTTCAAACAAATAAACCTGGGTGGGTGGACACGAATCTCGAAAGCGGCTCTAACGATTTTCCTACAATATTTATATCGTTGGGAAAATAACTAGTAGCTCGTTGGCCACAGTGGGACAACTCTAGTTTGATCGTTATAATTCCGCATTCCTTGTAGAGTAAGTTAATGTTCAGGAACAGTTTGGGCATCGTTTTCTAAGTCTAAATCTAAAGACCTATCATTGGAATAGTATAAGGTCTAGTATATACATTAGCTTAACCAGGATTCTTTCTCGGGTGGGGAGGGGAGAAGAGGCGGCTAAAAACTTTATCATTTTTCTCTTAATAATCTACCATTCATTAGTGAATAAGAGAAAAACAATCGCCCAGTAAGTTCTAGAGAGGAGATGTTGTCTTTTAAAAAAGTATTTTAATTTTTTTTTTTTGTTGAACTAATTCATAGTCACTAGCTCAGTGTCACTGTTGGAAAATAAATAAAATAAACCCACTTTTTACGCGCCAAATTTAATGCTATCTCTAACAGTCTGAATCTAATCCTGTTCAGTGAATCATACCGAACAGTGAGTCAAACAATATTCTGTGCTCACGTTCGTTCTAAGTTCTATCTGAAATGTTACGAATTAAAAATGTTTCTTGTTGTTGTTCGTACCATAGAAACACTTGAAATAACTTATGTTCCTACACATCCAATAACAGGCAAATATGGATATAATAATAATAATACTATGAATGCTTTATGGTGTCATCAGTGATCTACTATATAAAGAAGGGTTTAAAATTAATCACAATATTATCAAATGCAATCAAAATGGATGAGGCTAATTTAATATGATGTACTTAATATCTGATGTAGGATGTGTATACTTTTGGTATTTAGACTACATTTTTTTTTCAAATGAAATAATCTATCAATCTATCAATCTATCTATCTATCTATCTATCTATCTATCTATCTATCTATCTATCTATCTATCTATCTATCTATCTATCTATCTATCTATCTATCTATCTATCTATCTATATGTATGTATGTATGTATGTATGTATGTATGTATGTATGTATGTATGTATGTATGTATGTATATCAAAAACTTCTTCATAATTATCTTGCTAAAAGGTGAATTAAAAAAAAAAAGACTATTTTCAGTGTAAAATATTTCAGCCCAGAAAATCTTTCTTTCTTAAATGCACAACGGATACATTTGTCTGTAACGTATTTGTTTGTTAACTTTGCAAAGTTTGAAACCATTGGAGGAAGGGTCAAGAATCATTTTAGTATCTGCAAAGGTCACGGTAGCTTGAAAAGAAATGTCAAAAAACCCATCAAAGCACATCGTAATTCTCTGTTACTATTAATCACCTCATACTGTCAGTTTGTTAGTTCAATTTATACAATTTAATTTCTACATGTGTGATTATAGTTGGTGTAAGTTATGTAAACTTAATATTTATATCCATAACTTGTTCTGTGATACAATTTGAAAGTATTAAATGGAATCACTCTAACAATGACGCCATGACGGTAATATGAGAAGGCATAAAAGTGTGTGTGCGTTACTTGCATAGACAAAACGCAGATGAAATGAGTCAATAAGAATATCTCTACTCTCGTAACTCTCTAAACATGTAGTGCAAGAGTTCCCGTCCCTTCATTCTGACTCTGTGTCTGCCATATTATAGTCTTTAAAAGCAAGTCATCATTGCTCTGTACTATCATCCCGCCTGCTACTTATTAACAGTGTACTGTTGCCGCCAGTAACTAATCATCAAGATTTACAGCTAAGACTGACCCATGAATTCCCCACTGGTGACCTCTCATTTCCACGGCTGATCCATGGCTACGCTATTTCTCTGATCACATCCAGGTTTTTTTTAAAGAAGAAAAGTATTCTAAAGTCTTGGACCTACTTTTAAAATGCTATTAAAAATCAGAATTTGGTTGTTTAAAGCCCATTAAAAGATTATTTTGCGATTTTATTATGTTTTCTTTGCCAGAAGGAGAGAAAACTCGACCATGATGGAAAACAAATAGATCTGATGAAGTCTAACTTGAATATTTGTTTGTTGACATCTAGTCCATAGGAAAAGAAACTCAAGACACACACACACACACACACAAAGTTTTTCTGTTCCATTTCACCTTTCATCCCCCCTCCCTTGAATTTCCTCGGGCTGCTGTGACAATTCACGTACCCGATTCCCTCCATTTTCCCCTGTCATTTAAACTTATTCATGAGAAAATATTTATCTAGAAGACATGGACATTTTAGAAATAGTCCACTTAAAACACTGAGTTGTGTTCTAATGTTAACTACAAAGGCTCCTGTATAGGCTGTTCAAAAAGTGTAAAAAAAAAGAGAAAAAATAGTCTATAATTTTCTATAGAACTTTGTACTTCTTCTAATCACAAGGGTGAGTACCTGGTCTAGTGGTATGCGCTCTGGACTGTCGTTTCCATAGTCCAGAGTTCGAACCTTGCCCACCACCATCCACCGACGTCCTGAACAAAAGTCAGATTTCAATACACTCTTGCAGTTCTCAGATCTGGACATTGAGCTCCGAAGCTAAAAGACTTATGAACAGACTGCTCTACCAACGTTTTAAGGAAAACAAAACCACGTGTACGTCTTATAACCAACAATAATTAAGAACTGCTTTCTACGTCTAGCTTCAGGTTAACAAGAGCGAACTACTTTGGTTGCAGTGCCTTATCCGCACACTAAAACAAGGTTGTGTGACAGTAACATTATTGAAAACATTGTTCTTTATAATATTAGATTTGCACATTGTATTCAAGAAATATGCCCATGTGAGCCAGAAAGGTTGAAGAGCTCGTCACGTGGCCAATAGAAGTGTGTAGTCTAGTGTTTAAAATTCTGATTTCCTTTTTTTTTGTCTCATTCTCGACTGCAAAAAAATACACAGTAAAGAAACAGTTTTAGTGTTTCGTATTCTAGACCCAGTGAGGGGGGGGGGGGGGACAAGGGGGACACGATGCCCAGTGCGCCACCTTCAAGGGAAGCCACACGCAGCCTATATTTCAATGTGATGTTCATGGAAAATGGGGAAGGGGGGGGGGGCGCCAATAATGTACCTTGTCCGGGCTCATTTTGCTCACTACGCCTCTGTGACAAGACCATTTCAGTTCTTTGGTGTATTTTTATATATCTAAAACATTCTTTCTATAAAGGTGTCTTACATTTGCCAAGCGTTTAGTTTCATATAAAACACTTTCAATTGTAATCTAGAACTCTCCTTAACTTTAAATGTAATATTTTATTTATATTTCTATGTTACTATTTCAAAGTAAGTTTTTAAAACATTTTTAGACCAACAATCAATAAAATTATCTGGGTCACTTTACGGATGTTCCTTCAAAAATGATGATTATATCATCCTATCCCAGAGCACAAGGTCTGAAAGGGAACTTTACAACTTTATTTTTATCCCACACTTCACACAGAACGGCAGGGCATGGCAGCGGGAAGGATTCGAACCCGTGACTATTATGACGTCAGTCCGAAGTGCATACCACAAGGCCGAGAAGCCATGATACACTTATAGCCAAAAGAAAAAAAAATCTGTACAAAAAGTTATCAAAACATATCTATCCTTTAAGAGTTTAGGTCACTTATTCATCATTGTCAACGATGAAATAAATAGGAAGTCTATGCAACTGCCTTAAGATCAACCACCTTTTCAACAACACTCTTAGCAAGACAACAAGAAGATGGGTGGGTGATGTCGAAACATTGTACCGAAGCATTAAGATCATTAGAGAAGTTTAGAGAACATTGGAGTAGTGAACAAGTCAACCACACTGCTCGGGACAAGTCAACGACACTGCGCGGGACAAGTCAACGACACTGCTCGGGACAAGTCAACGACACTGCGCGGGACAAGTCAACGACACTGCGCGGGACAAGTCAACGACACTGCGCGGGACAAGTCAACGACACTGCGCGGGACAAGTCAACGACACTGCGCGGGACAAGTCAACGACACTGCGCGGGACAAGTCAACGACACTGCGCGTGTCAAATGAAAGAGACGATAAAAAAAAAAAGCATGGCACAAAAATCTAAAACTTAAGAAATGTGCCAACCAACCAGACATAGTATAAAAAAACTAACGTATTCATCTCATTCAAAACATGACATCAGAAGAAAGTTAAATAGCAGCGGAACATAATTGAGCAAAGACAAACGGAGATCTTCATAACAGACATCAGAACATCAAATATGGATGGCTGCCTGGTCGTGCGGTTTGCGCGCTGGACTGTCGTTCGGACTTATCGATAGTTCCGGGTTCAAACCCTGCCCGCTCCCATCCCCCGTCGTCCTGCGGGAGGTTTGGACTAGGAAGTAATTATCTTCAACTCTGAAGGAACATCCGAAACATGTAAAACATTTTATAAACAAACAAACAAACAAAACAAATACAAACACAAAACCTGGGTTCGTATCCCAATGGAGACTGGGATTTTAAATTTTGGGATTTTTAGGGCGACCGTATGTTCATCCAGCTTTAATGGGTGTCTGACTTTAGTTGGGGAAAGTAAATGCGGTTGTTCGTTGTTCTGGCCACATGACACCCTGCTTGTTAACCGTTGGCCAAGAAACAGATGACCTTATCATCCTCTCCCCGCAAGGTCTGAAAGGGAAATTTTTGTTATAAAATAATCAGAAAGACACAGAGATAAAGGCATATTCCTTGTTCCATACGCTAGGACAAATTTTACAAATGCTTCTTCTTCCCAAGTGCTATTAGAGCATGAAATGGGTTTCCTGAGTCAGCCAGGCAAACCAAGGACTATGCAGAGTTTAAGTCATCGATTACCATGCACGACTAGATTGAACTAGGGATAAACGTAGGATCAATCATCTTTTTTTAAAGTAACGTCTGTATTTTATAAGATACGATAAGATAAGATAATAATAATTTTATTTATAGAGCGCTGTTAACAATATGTAAGCTCAATTCGCTGTGATAACATTACGAACATAAACACGAGAGTTAAAATGACAAACTAATCTATAAAAGTTTTAAAAAGATAGTTCTTAATGTTCTTCTTGAATGTAGTGTAGCATGTTTTCTGTCTGAGAGTTCCAGATAAGATAAGATAAGATACTTCCCACCAATCAAGTCTTGAAAAGATTCCTTACGAAAGGATTTCGTTTGAGGCTGAAAAGTGTAACTACAATTTTTTTGTTTGCTGTTGCCTTTGGTTATAAGTTAACAAAAAGTTATAAAAAAACTTATGTTGCCAGTCAGAATCAGACTTTGGTTTGTCTATTCTAGATAAATAAATTTAGTAAAAAAAAGACTTGCCTAATTATAAACTTCTATAGTATGAATTTCAGAAACTAAGTTTAGTTATAAAAAAACGTATGTTGCCAGTCAGAATCAGACTTTGGTTTGTCTATTCTAGATAAATAAATTTAGTAAAAAAAAGACTTGCCTAATTATAAACTTCTATAGTATGAATTTCAGAAACTAAGTTTAGTTATAAAAAAACTTATGTTGCCAGTCAGAATCAGACTTTGGTTTGTCTATTCTAGATAAATAAATTTAGTAAAGAAAAGACTTGCCTAATTTTAAACTTCTATAGTATGAATTTCAGAAACTAAGTTTGGATATATTCTAATGAAATAAAAGATCAGAACATTTTAAAAATTACATTTAGCGATTATGGATCCTGTTTCAGATGTGAGGATAGAGTTTAAACTATAAAGCTTTAATGCTTACAAATTATACTGAAATAAATATGGTATTAAAATTTTTACATAAAAAAATAATCCACACAATTTCAAGTCAATCAGTTTTCTATTGCTCACTATCAATAGATGTATGTAACAAAATGTGACCATAAGATGTTAAAATATTTATGTACTTACTTTATACATGAATGTAATATTCTAAAACAGTTCTTGTAAACTATCTAAATTAGAAAAGAAATGCGCCTTCTTTCTTCTTGTCCAGGCCGCTGGGTGGAGTTCTAGTTCTTACCATTGGTTTATCCTGCCTCCTTCTATATATAGGCAGGGTACATCAGAAAGTACGGTGCGTCAATTGCGTCATATGTCGTCTTAAAAAAAACAACAAAAAACCAAAAAACGTTACACGCTTTCACTCGATCTTCACGTGTCACCGTTCAAGCACGATCGATGATTGGACAAAAAAGTCAAGAGTAAATACACACTATGAACTAAAAGTGCAAATTGAGTTTTCCTTTATTTTTTATATATTTTAGGAAATACCTCTGAACAAGAAGTCTTAAAATGATATTTTAATTAAAAGATTTTGCTGTAGATTTTAAAAAATGTAACCACATTCTCCAAGATATACACACATTTTTTTTCTCCATGATGAGGAAACACAGATTGGATGTCTATGAGTATTGATTTCTACATTCCTTAAATGTTCATGTACTTTTAATACCTGAACTTCACGGACATTGAGACGTATGTATTCAAAAAGAGTGAAAAAAAGATAAACGTGCACTGTGAAAACAAACTATTTAAGTAAATTTTAATATAGAGGGACTTCTTATGGTCCGACAGTTATGCTGGGCAGGGCAGGTATACCGCAGGGGAGACGAACGTAGGCCAAAGGAAGTCCCTTTTGGTGAGCAGAAAGGTGGTCGACGTAAAAGAGGTGCCCCACGGAAACGCTTTAAAGACCAGCTTAGGCGTCAACTGTCCTTAGCTGACATAGAAGAGAGCACCTGGTTGCATGCGGCCTCAGAACGAGACATTCTGTAGGTCACTCACGAAGGCCGCGGGATACACATTTGAGACCTAAAGAAAATCCGCTGCCGAGGACAAACGCAGACGGCGAAAAGAAAATCTAAATCGACTACCTGCGGACAATGGTTATGCTTGCTCTGGATGTGGCAAAATATGAAGGTCACAGCTGGGGCTGCACAGCCACGAAAAATAATGCATTCCTCACTAATCTTCGGACTCGAAGACACGCCTTATTATTATACCGCCGTTCTCAAAATCGTATTTAAAAAAAAACTGCAATACATTTTATATAAAGGTCTGTGAGTTCAACTCCCGTGTGTTCTATTATTTGATATATTTTTTATTTGACTACAAAACTAATTATTTCAGTATCTAGAACAAGTAATATTTTTTTCCGTGTATCTTGTTTGAATAAATTTTAATCTTTGTTTCCTGAGCTAAGAAAGCGTCTCAAGGCAGCTAGAAGAATCAAATAAAATGTGTTTTTTTTCATTAAAACTAAAACAAAGTTCAATGTGGTTTTTTTAAAACCAAAATAGAAAAAATTAAACACATTTTAAAAACCAAAATAGAAAAAAAAAAGTTGAACAGGCCTTTAAAAAATTAGATTAAAAAAGCTTAACAGCTTTTAAAATCTTAAAATTGAAAGTTATATGTTCTTATAAACCTAGGTAGAAAAAGATCACCTTTTTAAGAACTAAGATGAAAAAGTATAACTTGTCGTTCACCAGAACAGAGGTATAACAGCGCAGATGATATATTGTTTTATAAACTAAAATAAAAAGTTGCCTTACATTGTCATTAAATTATGTGTCTTACTAATAAGATAAACAATAGAGATATTTTCTTTTTACAAAGTTTAAATCAACTCTGTCTGTTAAAAGTTTGTACATGTTATTTCTCCTACACCCAATCTCAGATCAAGCTAAAATTTTAGACAATTACTTTCTTTTACATGCCAATACAAGAATAAAAAAATCCAATTAGCTAATTAACTATTGGTAATTAATTCTTTTGTTTGGTATCTTGAATAAGGGCAAGAAATTTTACGTGACTGAATTAGTCCCCTATATAGTTCGAATCTCTTAAGTGTAATAAACAATATGTAACTATACAATCTTCTGTAGTCATAAGTACCTCACATGCAGAGTGGTATTAGGGAATACAAAAATATTTCAAACATTTTGAGATTTGAGTAACAATTTTCATTACAAGAGATACGTATACACCTACAGCACTGTGTATGAAAAAAGTTATCTCTACTATAAAGTAGAAAGTAAAGCGTATGTATGTATGTATGTATGTATGTATGTATGTATGTATGTATGTATGTATGTATGTATGTATGTATGCATGTATGTATGTCCCACATAGAAATCAAAACCGTTTCACCAATCTTGATAAAACTTGGCATAGAAGTTCCTTGGGTACTAACTGGGACCGCAGTGTATGTATTGTAGTCCTAAAACAAACTTAAGAACCTCAAAAAAACAAAGTTGACTCTATAAAAGTATTGTATAAATCTAGGCTATGTTTACCATGTTGTCATGAGAAAAGATCGAAAGGATTTAGATCTAGATCTAATTTTAAGAACTACACTTTGTGAATATATTTTTTTACTATGACACATAAAAATACAAAATATATCTATTGATTTCTTTATTTAATAAAATTAAGCTTCAAATTTGTCTTTCAAAAGCATTTTTACATAAATTCGTTCCCTATATCTGCGAAGCTAGAAGTCCTGACGTACATAATGTACATTCTTTCATTAGACAAGACCGAACTGTTACACATCTCTCTATTTCTTGGTCTAAAACTCTAAAATTCAACTGTAAGATGTTATATATGCTCTTCGCAAAGATATTTTTGTACATTAATACATGAACATACTAATAATAGTCCATTCATTTCATATTTTAATCAAATTAACATTCAAGTTTGTCTTTCAAAATCATTTTTACATAAATTCGTTCCTTATATCTGCGAAGTTATACATCTCTCTATTCCTTGGTCTAAAACTCTAATTCAACTGTAGCTCTTGCTGCGATGCCGTGTTGACATAAAAGTTCCACTCATGTATCGCGCAAACCTTACATGCGCAGTGAGAACACGCTTTGATTGGACAGGCAAATGAGGCTCTATATAGGTGATATTAAATATACTCACATAAAATAATTAATAAGCTTACTGAACCTTAAATTCAATCTTAAATGATAGATCAGGAATGTCTAGTGAAAGTATATTATTTTACTTAATTTAAACAAATGAATCTAAGTTTAATCTAGGTCAAAAACTATATTAGACTCTAGATCTAGATCTCAATATATATGCAAGCAATCCTTTTTGTAACAAATATGGAATTAGGTCGATTAGCTATTTTAATAGCACTATTCAAACCATTTTTACATTCAAGCATCCGCTTTACTTATAACATTATTATTTTGTTTAATTGTTTCTAATTATTATTATAACTTTTTTATAGCGACACTTTCCTGCGTATAGAATACTTATAGCACTATGGTCCATTCACATTTGTTTCCGTGCTGCCTTTAGGTGCTCAGTAAGCACAGCTTCGAGCCTCGAGCCCCTTTTATAGCCTCTTGACCACACTTCCCACAAACTATTCTAATGCACTATATCAGTGACACGCATATTGAGACCCGCGAGCCGCGGGTAACATAGTCATAAAATAAACAAGGTTACAAAAGACAGTTTGTGTGGAAACACAAACTCAAAATCGGCCCCCGAAGTGGTCCACCCAGGCAGGCTTCAATATTTTCAGAAAGAACATCCAAATGAAAATTATTTCACAGACAAATGAGAGATAAGAATGGAGAAAGAAGGTTGACAGATCTTGTGTAGAGGCTCCCAAAGTTGAAAATCCCAGTCTTCACCCTGGTTCGGAAGCCAAGCGCTTTAACGCTCAACCACCGCGACTCCCCTGGCCTAACTGATGTCTTATAATTGATCTAATTGTTTTGAAAAGGCTCAATCTCTTATTCGAATCCTCAAAAAAAAATAAAAAAAAAAAATTTCCGCAATAAATAAAAATGTTTAGGAAAATTAAGTTTACAAGATTACTATTCGTTTGAAATTAGGTCTAACTTATAATGCATACGAATGAGCTTTTTCTCTTTAAAAAACTGCTTGCATAACTGATTTTAAAAATTAGATTTTTTGCTTTCAGAAAAAAAAAGTAGCCGTTGCATCAGAACTTTGAATGGTCTAAAATATTGTGATGTCAGAATTTCAATATCGTTTCTAGTTTACTAGATCTAAACGGGACGGACAGACATTTCGCACAAAACTAAAAGCGTCTTTTCCCCTTTCGGGGGCCGCTAAAAACAACTATTTTCTTTATGTCCTGATTACAAATTGCAGAAATAATCAAACAACTGAGTATCAGTGAAATCTGTACGTCTCTTTTTAAATGCTGTATGCTTGACAAAAGATCATCGAATGTAGTGTCTTATAATTTATTTAAAAGTTAAAGCTCTAGAACTTCTCGAAGGATGCCTTTCTTTCTTTTTCTAAATTTTCAATGCACCTTGTAGCATTCTTCGCACAGTTTTTTTTAGAAGTTTTTTCACCTTTAATGAAAGAAAACTTTCAATTTTCTTGCTTTTGCAGAATTTGATTTTGTTGAATGTAATTTATAACCTAATGAAAAACTCCAGAGCAGAACATCTTAAAAATTTATTATAATTATTAAACAAACAAATGACAAAAATGAGCACGCAACGTTGATGGGTTAATGAAACTTCATTGAGAACAAAAACGCAATAGAACTTTTATTATTCACGATTTAGTTTGAGACGTGATATTGATCTAATAGTAGGTAATGAAATAAACTGATATTTAAACGAAATCTAGCTCACAACAATAAAAAGTTTTTACTCTTCGTGTCTTAGGATCGTCTCACATTTGCACTAGTTATGTTAATTTCATCATTGTCACTGCATAACCACTAGCCTATCGCTTAACCTCTTCTCACCGTCACTTAGGAAAAACACACTCCATAACACCCTTTTTGTCAGGACGTTGCACCCCCCACCCCAGTGAAAATGTTTTTAAAATTGACTTTTTAATTACCTGTAATAGATCTACTTACAGGGCGGGCTATTCGACTCTTAAAGAAATATTACAAACATCCCGCGAAAATTCAAGGCCAGAAATGAGCAGGTGCTTATGGAAAAACCCATGGGAATCCCTCGCAAGCTGCTCTATTTTATTTGTTCTAGTTTTCAAACTAATTTCTTATGTACGAATATCGTTTATATTTTCAAGGGATAATGAAATAATTAGAATTTATTTAAAATATTTCTTTTTTTTTTTTATTGAACTAATTTTTTTTTAAGTAACGTAACCTTGGAATAATGATTAAGCCGCCCCCTAAAGTCGGCCGCCTGATTGCAATGAACAATTGAACAATAGGTAGCGGCGGCCCTAAGTATGACTTTTTTTTTTGCCTACTTCTAATTAATGGAGTCACAGGGGTCTTTGTTATCTGGTGCGGCCCACATCTCAGTTCCCTCTTAATGACGCCACTACCCATAATCCCTACCTAAACACACAATTAGTTTTCCTCTTTTAAAGAAAAAAAATGTGTAAAGTTATAGATCTAAGTTTGCTTTTAGCTGCACAAGTCAAGGCTGAACCAACGAGTATTATAGTTGACATCAGTTTAAACATCCGTGATTAATGCACATTGTGGTCAATGATCTTTTATCTTTGGAAAGAGACGTTATGTATAAATTAAGTTGAACGCCCACAACGTAGAACGACATAGAATGTTTCTTTTTTTTTTTTTTTTTTTGTTAAATCACTAATTTTTCTACTTCTACCACTTGCCCAGAAATTATTCACTAAGCATAGCAAAAGGGTAAATAGTTCTGCCCCTGGACGTCATGTGACATAAAGAAGACGAAGCCTGTGAAGCGTAGCTAACTCTGGCTAGGGAGGAAAAGGGTGGGGAGTTTCTTTGCGAGGGAGGAAAAAAAAAGATGGAAGACTCTTAAAAGACAAGAAATTCCACAAGACAATTTGAACCGACGTGATACGACCGGACAGGAGTCGTTCGGCAGACCGGACAGAAAATCACAGCCGTCAGCGACATCCCATCAAAATGTCCAGGCTGAGGTCTTCTTAATTCTCTCATACCATGCTCAAAAAAAAAAAAAAAAAATCAACTAATTTCCATATAGACGTAGGTTAAATAGTTACATCTTGGTAGGCTACTAACACTGACCAATCCCGAGATACAAAATAATTTTTTTTTCTGTTGTAAAAGTTTTACAAGAAAAAACACAACAACTTCTGACGCAATTTGTTAACCCCCCCAACCCCACCACCACCGCCACCACACGAAATAAAAAAAAAAACAACAACAGACGAAATGAGTTTTTGTGCTAGTCACGTGGTCAAGTGGTACACACGAGGAGGAGTTGGAGTGGCTTCGTAAATTACGTTTTATCTGTCAAGCGATCCGGCTTGTCGTCTGTTTGTCTGTTTGTCTGTCGCAAGTAGCGACCTTTCCATTTCTAGTTGATGCATCATTTACAATTTTGAGATCAATTTAAACAACTTCAAGCGAAAAATTAAGAAGCATTGTTCTCTTAAAATCATGGAGTTTAAAAAATATGAAACAAATATAAACTATTTATCTTATTATTCATTATAAAGTACTTACACAAACTAAGAACTCAAAATATAATAATTGTAAAAATATAATTTAATTTCCGTTTAATAATAACCTATCATAATGTTATAATAAATGAAAGTTATTGAAGAATCTTCGAATAGAAGAAATAATGATACCATAGAATAAAACATTAGACATTGTTAAGAGAGTTTTTTTTTACAAATTAAACAAGAAAATATTAAAACTAAATTGTTATTGAACTTAAGCTAAAATATGCATACTCTGAGGCCCCTCAACTAAAGAAACCATAAAGAGACTAGAATATACGCAAAATAGAGTCGAGAGTTGGAGGAATAACAGGAATACTCTCATTTAACTAAAGTAACATCATTAGTAGAAGACTAAAAAAGTAAAGTAACAATAACAAATTGAATCATAGCTTACAAAACACAACCTAATAAAATAATCAGAAATACACCAAGATAAAAGCACATTTTTTATTCCATATGCTAAGACAAATTCGTACTAGTGCTCCTTCTTCCGTAGGGCCCTTATCGCTTCGAACGGCTGCCTGAATCGTCTGGAAAACCAATGATTTAGCAAAGTTTTGAGGCTAAATGTACGACTAGATTAACACAAATATACGCATAGGACGTGACTAGCTTTTTTTTTTTAAAAAGGTTCTGTAATTCATAAGAAACGATCATTTTTCGCCACTTTTAAGGATGTTCATGGATATGAAAGAAAAATTACAATTAATAATATTTTTCAATATACTTTTTACTTAGGTAACGAAAAAAAAAAGCTAACCCAGAATTGTGAGTAAAGTTTTTCATTAATATTAATTAATTATATATTCATATTCAGTTTTGATCGCCATTTCCTCCGCTAGTTGCCTACAATGATTGCCAACAATGGAGTCGTACTCAGACTCGAGAGAACGGAAGTTGTGGCTTTGTTTCAACAAGACTGAAGTCTGTGAAAGACCTGGCATGAAGTCAACGGCGTGAGGCAGGCCCGGTATTTGTTCTAGACCAGACCTATCAACTGAAGCTCTACCAGTGTTTCCTTCCCTATTAGTGGAGAAAATGGAGTGTCTGTCTGTGAATTGAAATCTTTCCAGATGACGCGTCTTTTTGAAGTGTAAATATTGCGTTGGAAGTTGGTTGTATAATTACAATTTTTCAGCTTTCCTTAAATGATATTGAATAGCAGGGGCGGATGTATGGACGACGCTACATAATCAAAGCTTAACAAGCACCATTGACTAGAGGCGTGAAAGACAAAATAAACAAGAAAATATATATATAAATATATATATTTGAAATTATATATATATATATATATATATATATATATATATATATATATATATATAAACCTAATATCAAGCGTACTTGCATCAATTAGTTTGGATCAGTCACAGTGGCGTAGCTAGGAATTTGCCATCATTTAGATCATTTAGGGGGTGGGAGTTTGACCAAATAAATTCGAACACTCATTTGGGGGCCCCCCTCAAATGTTGGCCTTGGAGATTTTCAAATTCCCCCCCCCCATCCCCCACCATAGCTACACCACTGATCAGTCGTGTAATTAAATTTGTTATAGATGTAGACTAACAATTCTAAAAAAGCATTCATAATAATAATAAATGTATTTAAAAAAAGGGGGGGGGGGAACGACCTCAATTCGAACGTGTGGGCTAAAGCCTTCTCAGGTTAACACGGCAACCAATCTGCTAGCGAAGAGTCTATGAATATGGAATATTTTTTATAGTTATCTATTGTTTCTATTTCATGTTTTCGTTCACATAGCCTTAGAATGCAGCCTAATAAAAAGCGGACTAATTCAGTCAAGTACTATTTCTTTACCTTGTTTGAGATACCATACAAGTTATTTATTACCAATTGTAAATTAACTAATTTGTAGATTTTTAAAATTGATTCTTGTGTTGTCAGATAAAAGAAATAATTGTGCAAATTTCAGCTTGATCCAAGATTGGGTGTCGAGAAATAACGTGAACAAACTTTAACCAGACAGACAGACACACTACAGTTTGACACACAGATAGACAGACAGAGTGAGTTGATATAAGCTTTGTAAGACACCATTTGGAAATCTAGTTTCAGACTTAAACTCCGCCCCTGTAAATAGTTTTAGGACAGCACTACTGTAAACTATGTCTGCTAATAAAATTAGGCTATTTCTTTGTTCTTTTTGGGAAGAAAAAAAAGTCTTTTGTTTACATATTCCAATTCTGGTTAAAAGAAAACAAAGTCCAATTCATAAAACTACATTAGTGGATGGTAGTTCATTTTCTCTAACAAATAGATGCTCAGTGCTTGAAAATCCGCTAAGGTTGACATGTTCGTGTTCTGATAGAACTTCGCACTGTGGTAAGAATAGTTCCGTACTAGATCTAAGGAAATTAATGGTATAATACATTATAATAGTTTGGAATCGGAAACTCGAAATGTAACTTGATGTTCGGTATGCACAACGAGGTAAAACCATCATCTCTTTTCATTTTGACGTCAAAGCTTTAATATATATATATATACTTTCGTACTACGGTTTCTTCTCTTTGGGATCAATCACGGGATTGCTGAAGGGGACTTATGTTGGTCGTGCTTCTAGCTACAGAAAAGATTGGAGTGATTAGCCAATTCAATTATTTAAGAGACTGTTTTCAAGAAGGACATTTTAAAACGTTTACTTGAGATGCATGTGTCACAAAACTGTCTCTTACAGAAGACATTTCAATATGTCTACGCTAACGTGCTTCTCTCCGTTCAGATGTCCAAAAAGGTTTGAGATAAATCCCTTTTATGAACCTTTGACCCAGGAAAGGACTTTATCACGTGGCCAGGAAGAGGAATAGGCTCTTCACAGACTCTGTCTGAAGCCCCCCATCAACTAGATGTTCATTTAATCACATACGTTTGTTCATGGATCACGGTACCTTAAGCCAAAGCAATCGGTTTCCCCGACCCATGCAAGGCCGGAGGCCGAGCCCACAAGGGGACGCTTCATATTTCTATAATATACCATTGCGTTCCGTGGGAGAACATCACCACCCATATGACCCCCGCTGGGGAACGGTGCGATGGATGCGGACTGGTGAGTAAGCCTTTATCACATCCTCAATACGTGCAAGCACACTCGCTAGAGCTGAACTGTGGTAGCCCACTGGAGGCCCTGTTTGTTCTTAGCCTTTCGCTTTCCATGGGCGGACGTTTCCATGGAGGCGCCACGCTGAAGCGACGGGAGCTTTTCCTTCGTCTCTACGTGTTTCTCACGTTACTACGGTTGAATTTCTCTCACACGCAGTACCAACGTTGTGTTGGCCCATTTTCCATGATCAAAACAGACCCTCTGCAAAACTATTGTACGACGCTAAAAATCCATCGAATATTACTCACACTGCAAGATCGGAACTTCCTATTTTTGTTTTCGATTTTGATACACACTCTTTTTATTAGGCCGGAGATCCGTCCGGACTCTTCTGGTACTGCACTAACTCCAGACCCTCTTAATAGCAAGAAGAGGGGGAGGGCGGTCACAAGGGCAAGAAACTCTGGTATAATGAATTGATTTCCAATAGGCCTAGATCTAGGAAAGTGTTAAATAAAACTTAATGAATTCTGTAAATGTCTTAAAAAGTTGGTTTTTGTCAAATAAGACTAAACTATCTTCGCTAAGTAGGTAATACAGCTCTACTGACTGTGTCATATTCTGTTCAAAAGTTCATTCTAGTGACAGTGTCATATTCTGTTCAAAAGTTCATTCTAGTGACAGTGTCATATTCTGTTCAAAAGTTCATTCTAGTGACAGTGTCATATTCTGTTCAAAAGTTCATTCTAGTGACAGTGTCATATTCTGTTCAAAAGACCACTAAAGTAAACTAAAATTAATGAAAATTTTACTAAAATAATAATAGGCTAATTTAGTAATTTCTATAAAGATAAAATTATTGTTTCGCTTCAGATTCATGTTGTTGAAAAAATCGCCCAGGTAAGATCTACCATGATGTAGTTAAATTCAAATTTTCATTAATTACAATAATCTGTGAACCATAAATTGAACATGCACTATAATGTGCCTTCATTTAGAGTCCAAAGTTAGAGGAGGTGTGCAGTATTTCACTTGGCTGTGCCATCTAGCTGTGCCAAACACATTTTGCCAAATCCAACATAAAACGTACGGTATATCTAAGAAAAGTAGTCTCAGGGACAAAGAAGTGAAGAAAACCACGAAGCTAAGACCTTACTGCTAAAAGTCGCATTTAATGAGTTTAATTCTGAAATACAGCAGTGACGACATCATCACATGTCACACTGACCTCTTTCTGCTCAAAACTTTCAAAAATAATAATTCTAGGCATGTTAAAACGAGAAAGGGACGCTGTGGCCGAGTGGTTAAGCGCTTGGCTTCTGAACCTGGAGTCCTGGGTTCGAAGCTTGAAGACTGGGATTTTGAATTTGCAGGATTTGTAGGGCGCCCAACTCTAATGGGTACTTGACTTTAGTTGGGGAAAGTATAAGGCGGTTGGTCGTTGTGCTAGCCCTGCAAAGAAGCAGATGACTTTAACATCATCTGCCCTAAAGATCGCAAGGTCTGAAAGGAGAACTTTACTATGTTCAAAAGAGAAGAAAACTAGACTTGTTCTAGTATATTTTGTACCTAGAAATAATAATTAAACTTAGAAAGTCCTTGCAGTACATTTTTATTCCTTTTAAAATTAGGACAAAATAAAATGTAAACAAAAATGTAGCACAACAATCCAGTATGTTTAAACAATATGTTTATTTCAGTATCAACACAACTTAGAATGGGGCTGAGATAAATCAGATTGAATTGTTTTTGTGTGACCCCCACAAGTGACACCAGAGCTAGTGATGGAACTCAAGGTATTGACAATTGTAATGCTAACAACACAACACTTAATAGACTGTTGGCTAATCCAAAAAAAACAACTTCTAAAAGCTAAGCAACAAAAAAGTCTGAGTAATCACAAACAGAAATTAGAATGACAAGTAGAACACAGTGGCACATCCAGCCTAACCTAGCCAACAAAAGTGAAATAGGAATAAATAAAACCTCTTTTGTGAAAGCAAAGACAAAAATAACATATTTTGAATGTTTCTTAGTGTAACACCAAAATAAAAGGTGAATAAAATTTTACTAAAAATATACATTGGAATAGTTTAGTGTCTAAAAAACGATTCAGGAATCAAAAGTAGGGGCATGGTGGCTGAGTGATAAAGCACTTGGCTTCCAAACCGAGGGTTCAAATCCTGTTGAAGACTAGGATTTTTAATTTTGTTATTTTTAGGCTGCCTCTGAGTCCATCCAATTCTAACAGTAACTGGGAAAAAGTTAAGATGGTTGGTAATTGTGCTGGCAACATGATACTCTCATTAATCATGGGCCAAAGTACAATGCATCATCTGCCCTATAGATTGTAAGGTCTGAAAGGGATACTTTACTTTTTTTTTTACTTTATCAAAGTACTAATAAATGAGTTTGAACACTTTACCTCCATAATTATTTTTTCACGCTCTGACAGAATTGTTAATTTTTTCTCATTTGCACATTCTACCTTGTTATGATTAAACTTGAATTACAGTTTTGTTTGTCAGGAAATGTTACTTTCTGTATAGAATTATAGGAGAATGCATGCTCATTTTATATACCGGGTAACACAAATTATAAAACCTAAAATTAATTTAATTTAATGAGGTCAAATCAATGATGATATATATCGTTAATTAGGAGAGAAAGAGTTTAAAGAATTGTATGCCAATTCTACTTATCTTTATACCATATGATTAAAACAACACACAAAAAAGGACACTAATTGTTTTAACTTTCAAACAGTGATAATATTTTTTAAAAAATGCAGAATGGTGGAAACATTTCATGTATTAATTACAAAAGTTTATAACTCATAATCAAATTTAAAATAAAATTTGGGACATACACCAAAATGAAAATGGTCAGGAAGAAAGATTAAGGATCTAGAACTGACACCTTTGGAACCATTAGGAAATACATACAATTGAATCAAACAAAAGAATAAGATGTCACTAGTCTTAGTTGGGGTTAGGTGTCAAGAGACTTGTGTTGTCACATCCACAGTATAGAGAGAGTATTCCTCCTAAACTCATGTATTTCCTCCTCAATCTAGTTTGTGAAAAGTAACTAAATAAACATACAACTACTGAACAATGGACTGACACTGAAGAGAGCATTTACTGTAGACAGAGTGTAAGTGGGATTTAAATTACACTACAAACAATTACTAAAGGTTCTAAGACAAAAAAATTGGTCATGCAGATATAGTCTTAATTTGCAAATCACAAAAACAAAAAAATGCCTAAAGAAGCATGTTGAACCAAACAAATTTTAATTGTTCTAATTCTTCTACACAGCAAACAAGTGGGACTTAAAAACACTTTTATTATTACAGTCAGTACCATCAACAATAGGAATAGCTTTAAAACTCTGATCTGATCACCCCTGAACAAAGGAGGATTGTGGTTCCAAGTTAAAACATGGGAGCCAAGGTTTGAACGCTTGGAGACAGAAAGTTCCTATTTCCCCAGTTTAATTTTACATTTTTTAGAGAAAGAAAAAAAAATGAGCATCCCAAGCCCAGCAGAGAACAATCACTGATTAAAAAAAAAATTAATGAGGGCTAGCTACTGATTGGTAACAGAAACTCAAATGCAGGCATAAGTTAAAAGTCAAAGCATCAGATTTGAAGTAAACCTCAACAAGCTCCTTACCAAAACTACTTAATAAACAAAGGTTTAAATCTATAGCTTTCAAACACTGTATATAAATAAGGTCTAGGGAAAGGTCTTAGTAAATAAAAATGTACACATTAAATAAGCATTTGTGTAAATAACTTTAAAGAAATAAAAAGAAGAAAATAGTCCCAATGAAAGGTACGACACCTGAACAACATTCATGTATATTATGTTTTGTCATTTCACTTTTCACTAAATACAGGTCTATAATGTATGTGCCATTTGAACAAAAATATAATCTACATAGCCTACACTAATGCAGAAGCTCAATACACTTACAGCTTTTGAATCTAAGTATAATTCCCCAAAACATGTTTCCCTTGACTAGCTTACACAGTCTTGGGCACTCACATGTCTAACATTCAACACTCCTATATATCTAACTATAGAATAGTTATAATAATACTTTGATAGACAAAAAAAATTAAGGATATTTGTTATTATTATATATAAAACAAATTTTTTAATTTTTTTTTTTAATTTAAAGATAGCAGCTTTATATCAAACTTATCAAGTGTGATAAATGAAAACATCAAACAAAAAAGAATAATATATAAGAACTTTCTAAATCTTTAAATAATGACTTTTTCTAAGAGCTATCATGTTTATCAATTAACAGTTGTATTTACTGACATCATAACCTATTGTATTATATATATTTATTTAAATACAAAGTACCTATATATATATATATATATATATATATATATATTTATAAATGTATATATATGTAATAAAGAAAAGAGGGATTCATAATAGTAGCACAAAAGCTCCTATTCAGCCCTCAAGGCTTGACAACTGAAAGATGTCAACAAACAGAAGTAAAGATTGAGTCTAACACATACATAACTGACATATTTTTATAGTAGCCAATAAATGTCTCCAGGTAGACACAACAATATGTGACACATTGTGGACCTAAGTCCCATTGACAATGAAGGGAACAACAAAAAACACCAAATGATAGATATACAACAAAAAATGTGAAATCATTATTTCTAAAGAACATCACTTCAAAGTGTTTTCCATCGATAGTGAGCATTGGATTATATTTAAGCAAAAAAAAAATATTATATATGGTGAGGTTTTTGTCCAATTTAAGCTTATGTCAAAATAATAAAACAAGGATCAGATCAGCCAAAGTCTGTTTTTCAAAAGTTTAAAAAAAAAAAAAAAAAAAAATCAAAAAAAAAAATACAGCTATAACTACAGACACAAAAAGTCCTAGCAAGTTTTCCGTCAACATTAGATCTACTTCTAAACAAGTGTCGATGTTTAGATATCACACACACACATAACAACATATTCAGCTTTATAATTTTCAAAAAATCTTATATAAAAAAAAAAAACACAAAAAAATAAAAAAAAATGAACAACAAAGAAACAAATTTATTTAAAAACTTTTTTTTTTTCAATAAATGCCAAGAGAAAAAAAAAAAAAAGCCAAGATTAATATTTTTTTCTGTTTTCAACAGAAGCAAGAATAAGATTAGTTAACTATTGAAGTTAGACAACAATGCTTGTCAAAATGAATTTGCTTAAGTGAAGGCTGGGTGTGTGTGTCTGTAATTAATCTCTTGATTTTTTGTTGCTTTTTATTAATTACTACACCAATATCATGTCCATGGTAAATCTATCTCTGTTTTTGAATATAGAGCATAAATTGTGTGCATTTTGATGCCATGCAATAAGCCATTTAACATTTCATGTTTTTTTTGTAGTGTTCTCAATGCTTTATAAATTTTATTTGTGACTAAAATTCTCTCCCCTCCCTATTTTAAAGATATAATGCCATAAAATCAAAGGGCTTAATATTAATGAAAACAAACTTGAGAGTTACTTCTAGAATGTGTTATACACATTTTGTATTTTAAATTAACATAATGTGCTAAATTAGAGCTTGAATAAATCTAATTGAAGAAAGAATTTACTCAGTTCAAAGCAAGAAGTACTAAAATTAATAAGAATTCTCTTAGAAGTGGAGGAAAAAAAAAGGCCTGAAGGCAAAAAAAAATATTTACAAGTGGTGGTCAACTTGACCTTATTAGATAGACAACACACATAAACTAAGACAACACACACAAACTAAGACAACACACACAAACTAAGAAAACACATACAAACTAAGAAAACACACACAAACTAAGACAACACACACAAACTAAGACAACACACACAAACTAAGACAACACACACACAAAAATCAACAAAAAAAAAACTTGGTCAGAAGTAATTTAAGGCACAAGTTTTGACAATATCATAAGGTCCATTGAATGTCTTTATCAAGAACACTGAAATAAAATGGACTAAATGTTTTCATCTGTTGTAAGAACAGTGGGCAAGTTTTGAAAAAGACTAAGTTCTGAGCTGATGTGAAATGTTTCATTTTGAGAGTAGAGTGAAAATAAATGTCATTTTTTCATAACTCAGGATGCATCAAAAACATGAATAAAAATTACTCCATGTCATGATGTTTAGAAAAGTTACAACTTATGGACATTCATAACTCTGACATGAATTTCACTTCATCGACGGTTCATTTTTTGGTGGATCACATTTCATCACAGTTGAGATCGCACTATTTACAGTGGTAGTAATCCAACAAATACATTGCTATGAAGATTACCATCACATTCTTTGATTCAGCCCTGACTATAAACAAATATTTTATTTGCTACATCATAAAATAATGTACATCAGTTCCATAGCACACCATTCACAGTCATCTAGATGTTCCATGTGATATTTAGACACAATAGCCTTTCTAATTATACAAGTCACATCTAACCATCAATCAAGGACCTAACAATTACATAAAAAACATTCATACACCAGACAATCATCTATGTATACAATATATATAAAAAAATTAGTCTCAGAACCTCAATGCTGTATCAAGGAGCAAGTCATAGACACTCAAAACAGATGAACAACAAGCCAAGAAACAGGATGAAATAAAAGACCAAGTCAGACAAACGCACACACAGGCTGGTTGATGATAAAAACACACACACATGCTTCTCTTCTCCTTGATTACATTGTCTTACCAGTTTGAAATAAAAACATGTTAAAAAAAAAGGATGGCCTTAAAAAGGCACCCCATGGCGTAGGAACAAGTTGATTTGAACATAGATCGTTTAGCAAACATGAAACAAGAAATAGAAAGCATAGCAACTATTTGAACTTGATGTAGTTCAGTTCTGTTCTACTTGGCTGTTAGAATCACATCTTGATAGGCTTTCTGTATCCCTTTTAGTTACACCACATACGCACGCACATTTTTATTCAGCATTAAAATTTTTTTTGTTTTATTATTTTTAAGAATTTTCTTAAAAATTAATTGAATTATATTAAAATCATCTATTAAAAAAATCATTTGTGAACAATAATTTTGGCAAAGTGTTTATAAAAAGAATCAAAAAGATGTTTTCTATTTAAGGAGAGTTCAAAACATTTTGATGAAGCAATAATTAATGCATGCTTTGGCTACCTGGCTACATGAGCAGGCAGCAAGGACAGAGCATATGGTAATATGCATTGAGTTATAGTATGATTATATGGCGACATCAGTCTAAATTATTCTAAATTAGTCTTAACAACCTGTCATTTCCATATTTCCATACTGAAGGCATGTTACTGAAACAGAGTGTAAACCAATCTTTTTTTTTTATGTAGTAAACTAAAAGACCAAAAAAAAAAAAAATCAGGTTTCTAAAAATTAAATAAAAAAAGCTAGTGCTTTGAAAGTCTAATTATAGTTGGCAAGCCAGGCAAATAAACTCTTGATTTGAAACTCAATCATTTCTCAATTCATACAATCTCACTCAGTCCTTCACAAAAAAAATATATATATATATATATGTATAATAAAATCCTATATATTGAATTAATAAGTAAATATGTTGCTTAGTATTAATTATTGATAGAAGACACATTGCCAAATATTTCAATTTTAGAGGTAAACATATTATCAAGTTTATCAGTTATGGGACATTGCAACACAGAGTTAAAAAAAAAAAAAAGGAATGCAAGTTATGATGGCTGAGACCATGTCAAGATGAAATGATGTAAAACATTTGGTGTCTCCAAGAGAATAATGCCGCCCAGATGAAAGACAATCTTTAGGGAGAGGGTCCAACGACATTAAAGCTCATCCAACTATGACTGGCCGGTGAATTAATGCGACCCACAGAAATTACAACTCAAACAGGATCTCTGTGAAAAAATAAACTGTTGATATACTAAATGAGCTGAAAGGCAGAGAAACAAGACGCACAAGCAATGAAACAATCCTAATCTACAATGTGTTCCTGGTTAACATCAGGATCAGTTCAAGACAAGGCAAAGTAAAAAAAATACACAGCCAGAAGTAACAGTCATCAGACCATATCAAAGATTTCATAAATATTGACTGGAGCCATTTTTAGAAAGAGTAAAATAGCTCTAGATGAATTGGTTCACATAAAGAAGATATATGTCCTTTTTCTGTTATCAGTCAAGTAGTTTTAAAGTTATTACCAAACCTCTTCTCCCAAAGAAATAAACTTAATGAAACTACTTTACATTAATCTTGTAAGTCTTGCATAGAAAGTATTCTTTATATACTAATGCTTAAATTTTTAAGAATAAAATTAAATGTTTTTGAACTATTTTTAAGTATTTTGAAGATAACTATGCATATAAACCATTAAAGAATCTTATTGCACAGCCAGCTAATAAAGTAAATACTTGTAAAAACTTGAGGATGTTACAACCAAATTGAGATACTAAAATTTATTTTTAATTTGTCTTTAGGAGAAATTTTTCTGATAAGCTTGACTTGTTTATGATAACAGACAAAACATAAAAATAAAATTATTATAATGGAAAATTATATTTGTGCTCCTCCTTTACAAAATGAAAATATTAATATATGAACCAAAACAAAAATTAAAATTGAAACCTCAGGCAAAAAATGAGCTCCTACAATATTTGTGACTTGAGTGGATAACAGTTTCAAATGGCCTACAGAAGTTATTTACATTTGAAACAACACGTTCTAAAAATACACTAAATTAATATATCTTATATTTGAACAAAAATATTCTCTAAACACACTACATGAGTATATATCTTGCTAGTCTAGTCAATAATAGAGATGTATAGTTCTTAATATTTCAATTCCAATTACAGGAGAGTGTTTTTAAAAACATTTCAAATAGAAATGACAAAGATTTCAGGGATAGCTAATATTAAAGAAATAAATCATACCTTTCACTCTATAACCGTTTTATTTAAAGTTCTGTTTAATGTTATAAAACACAGGCAAATATTTTTTCTAAATAATGAAAAGAAATAAGTAGTCAAGCCTTCACACTATTTATAATCAGGTGCCATGAAGACATCCTAATGACCTAGAGGAGGCTTCCAGTCAGCAAATATACTAGCAAGGAATATGAACAAAAGCCTTAATTATTCAACTAATACTGTTTCGGTTTATTGAAATGTTAATAGATGAAGTTCTACCACCATAAGAGTGTCTGTTAATGATATGAGTATAACACTGTACTTACATAATCGCAGACATCACAAAATAGTACAGGTTTAGTTATGGAATGAACAATTTTTTTTGTTTAGAAAGTACCGGAACACTGCAAAAAAAAAAATTTTTTTTTTTTTCAATTAAAAAAAAAAATCTGAATGCCTACAATACAAGAAGCTTGGGATTTCAATTTCAAATTGGTTTTTTTTTTTTA
The DNA here is from genome assembly GCA_030265305.1 of Biomphalaria pfeifferi. Taxonomy (NCBI): domain Eukaryota; kingdom Metazoa; phylum Mollusca; class Gastropoda; family Planorbidae; genus Biomphalaria; species Biomphalaria pfeifferi. The sequence goes on from JASAOG010000163.1 coordinate 1,542,237, forward strand.
CAAAATAAATGGTTATAGACATAGACAACATAACATTAGCTCAACACCAAGGATATTATAAACTACTACCCGATACCTAATTAAGACAAAGATAAGTCGTGCAAGTATTGCCAAGAGGGACTCACCATTTAGCTTATGTAACATACATCTTTGATAAAACTTAAAAATACTTTTGGGATTAGGATTTGAAAAAAAACAACAACTGATAAGTGTATGTGCAATGATGAAGGTGACTAGCTTTTTTTTGTGTTTTTAAGAATCAACAAACTGAAACTATTTCAATAAATTGAATTACAAAATGTCCAGAAGGAGCCAAAACAACAAAATCTATGAAGTGGAGATAAAAAATAAAAAAATGAGAATGTGACGAATCATTAAAAATAGCAACAACACTCCACACAAAATAACATATTGCACATAAATGTGACAAATGATAAAAGGGGAAACCAGACCACAGGACCTCACAGCCTTGTTGCTTTTTTTCATGGCATGGGGCATAATTAATAGAAACTTTTGATGTTTGGTTACATCCCTTGTCCTTATCAATCAGTAACATACAATTTAAAAACAAAATGTTTAAAAAATTATTTGTTAAAAGCAAATGAATGCTGTCCTAGTCTGTGATAGTATGATAGAGATCTAGCCAACACAAGAGGAAAGGGTAGCTTGTTTCTAGGTAATACAACAGTTAGAGAGAGTGAGTAAGAGACAAGGTGAGTGATGTTGGTTAGTTCAAAATACATCATCTTATTGTAGTACAATATAGTCATGGCACTGTACATATTTACAAATGGTACATCTACCGAGTGGAAACATATCCTACTGTCAAATACATGTCCATTTCAAGGTGTTTAGTTTCCAGTTTGCATTAATGAGACACAACAATCATTTGAAAAACAAATTAAAATAAAACAATCAAAATGAATCAGAATGAATCAAAATCAGAATGAAATTTTACAAAGGGATAAAAATGAGAAGAAAATAGATGCAAGAAAAAACAACTACATATCATAAAGTTAATATAAGAGTCATCATCATCCTCAAATGTCCCTTGATTTTTTCTTTTTGTTGTAGAGGTGCTGTGACAGTTGGCGTAAACAAATCATCTCCCCAACCCCCCAAACAAACATGTTCCGGTCATCAGCTTTCCTTAGCAGACTATCAAAAGAGGTTCACATTGTCCAGCCAGCTTTTCTTTGGATGACTCCTATCTTCATTCTCCACCCACTGTAATTTGAAGAATGGCTTTTGACAATGAATCCTGTCAATAAGACTCGTTAAGATCATAAGAATATATTATGGTTTATGAATTATTCATTGTGAAGAAAAAAACAACAAGCCATACGCTCTTAACATGGACTCCTAGTTCAGCTTTCATGACATGAATGCAGTAACAGAGACATTCCTTAGAAATACTAAATAAAATGAAAAGAAAAAAGAAGAGCAAAGCCTATACCAGAAAACAATGTACAGACTGCTACACTTCAGCAGTAAATATTTACAGCAAACTGGTGTGAATACAACATACATAGATTTTACTGACATGGTATCTCCATTGTAGACCCAAACACACATAATGTGAGCATGTCCGCACATCCAGAAATAGAAGACCCTCATGTCTCTTTATACAAATACAACTTCATCCATCCACCAGTTGTCACACTTTATACAAATATCAGATTTAACATTAATGCTGAAAAAAAAAAATATCTTCACCTATTCTTAATTAGGTGAATGTATAATACAGAACCAGGGATATTTACATGGTAAAGATCTAAAAGAAATGGTGCCATAATGATTGTTTAGGTTCAAATGACATGTTTTGTCAGAGGCTCAGTCGCAGTTGCTTAAGGCAAACTGAATCTTCAAAAGGTTTATGGTGTAATTATTGATGAATTTTTAACAAATGACTATGAATAAAGTAGTGTACTGCTTAAAACCAAACTAACAAAATGTGAAGCTATTGAACAAATATTAACTAAATATTAAATATTAAGCAACTTTTAGCAATCCCTGAGCAGGTTCATGTGACACACAGCAACTACAGCATGACACAAGGCTAAGACACATTTCTGAAAGCTGAATCATCTGTTCTTCAACACATACTCAAATGCACATGTGAGCCACATCTATTCTGGGTGTTGACATTCTCTCTTCATAAACTTAGAGCACTTGGACACAAAATATTCAAAACCTGTAGGGAGCTTCCTACAAACACCCTGTCATTTGCAAACAAAATGGTAAAAATTCTTTAATCTGTAACAATAAACAAAAATCTAATCTATAATAAAAATTAAAGACCCACAGATCGTCGTCTCAGCTTAAACTGTTTCAATTTCTATTATATAATACAATGTACAATTCCAGCATCAAAGCAATGCTTTACTCCATGCCACAGAGAGTCAAAAACATAAAAAAGATGAACAAGACATCCTTCTAAAAAAACATAATCATTAAAATTAGTGTTTTATGGCTAATGATATCCTGTTGTGTTCACAGTCGACTCATAACAAACAACACTGAGTTACATGTAATTAAAGTGATCAAATAAAGTTACAATACATCCTCAAGTCAAATAACTTGCCCTTAAATGTTGGGCGAGTCCAACAAATGTCATTCAAGATTATCTTCAATGTATATACAGAAGTGACAAGTAAACATGGCATTGGTCCTAATGCAACGACTTCAAGACCGTATAAAATGTTTGAAATTTTAATTAAAGCATGGCAAACAGTCTCTGAAATAGTTGACATTCACAATGACTGATTAAATAAATCTTGATGGATGATTATAACTATACATTTTTTTTTACAAATATTTAAATGCAAATGAGATACTTTCACAGTAGCTTTTGTTCAATATAGTATCTCTTAACTATGTTAAATAATATAATGTCTCTTCATTATGTCAAAAGATGATGTTCCAGTCCAACAATAAAATATCTCTTAACTATGTCAAAAGTTAATATTCCAGTCCAACAATAAAATATCTCTTCATTTTGTTAAAAGTTAATATACAACAATACAAAGAGAATATCAATTTCATTTGTTGAGCAATAATAGCACAAGAATATTGCCAAGACAGGTAGCAGTACAACAAATCTGATCAAATATGCCTACAGACAAAAACAACAGGTACCAACATTTAAAATAAAATAAAAATAAACACACTTTTCATTATATCATAGTCCTCGTCTCAAAAACCCCCACAGGCTGTACATTTTGACGATAAAACCTTTGTGCTGCCATGTCAATGTGGAATAATGACATCATAAATACAACTTATCAAACACAATTTAAAAAAAAAAGCACCAACAGGAGACCAAGCTAAGTAAATAAGCACAAAGCCACAAATTTCAAAGATTGTACCCTTCTAATTCAAATGCAAAGAAAATAGTTTAAAAAAAAATACAAATAGTTGTTTTTTCTAATCTAAAATGTCTTAATCTCCCAGAATGAAGTCTTAGCCAAAATTTCAAACATTTATCATAATTTGAACTTCAGCTTTTTTAAAACTTGTCTATGAGGAGTAGATGCAACTTTGTGTCAGACTTAAAACAACACGTAAGAGGCCATTTTCTCAATTTGGAAAAACTAAAAACAAACATTATAAAGTAACCAAATAATTATTTACATAATTATTTCCAAAACACTAAAAGACATTCAGATAATTCTAAAGAACTAGATGATATAAATAAAATAAAGGAAGATTTGTGTAGATTTACTAGGTGCGTCTGTTTGATATGTCTTACTGCTTTGAATGGAGTGGAATGATGAACTTTGAACCAAAAGGGGACACATAAGTAATTCCAGACTTTATGAAAATGGAGGCAGGAATGCTGAGATCACATAAATAAAGGCTGCCACATGTAGCTGCCACTTTGGTGAGAGGCAATACTTTACACAGGCTCCACCTAGAGAAAAAAAAAGTTTGATACAACAGTTTTTTTATTTATTTATTTATTTTTTTCATTATACTAAAAAAACACAACCCAAACATATTTTAGAATTTTTATCCAGATTCCTACAAAGATTGTTGGAGCATGGTTGAGATAAACAAGACAAATTTAATAATACATTCTGAATTAAATCAAAATTTAGACAGCAAATAAATACTACGGTATATAGCAGAGGCACAGTGGCTAAGTGGTAAAGCATTGGATTCGAATTCTGGTAACGACTGGGATTTTTAATTTCGAAATCTTTAGGCGCTGTGAGTCCACCCAGCTCTAATGGGTTCCAGACATTATTTGGGGAAATGTAAAGGCAGTTGGTTGTTGTGCTGGCCACATGAAACCCTTGTTAACAGTAGGCCACAGAAACAAATGACCTTTACATCATCTGCCCTATAGACCACAGGGTCTAAAAGGGGAACTTTACTTTTTTATATAGCATATGGAACAAAATATAACAAACTTACAATTATCATTTAAAATTGGACAACTGAAATGTAATCTGGGAAAAATATAGTTTGAATATCTCCATATATAATTGATGGTAAGACTACTTGATTCACATTGAGAGGGGGGGGGGGGAAAGAGATCTGTTTACAAAATTATGCATATGCATATCACACAGACATATATATATATATATATATATTATATCTAGGTAGGACATGGATATCTTTTAACACTACAAAAATGTCGTGAAATTTTTTTAAAAAGCTGAAACAAAGAGCTGTTTTGTTAAGTAGTTAAAAGAAGTAAAGTTATTTTTTTCAACCCTTACCTACGTAACATATAATTTAATGTTTAAGTCTAGATCTAGTATTTGAACACCGAAAATAAGAGTACTCTAGTCACATAATTATTATTTTGCAACTTTTAGATACATAACCTACAAAGCTCTAAGTAATCAATCTATTTAAATGTAAAAAAGATGATTAGAATCAAAAGTCATGAATTATTTTAATCTAGGATTTTCGAAACATTATCTCAATCAAAACTAACAGGAAATGGCTTTATTTCATATATTTGCATGAAGATATAATTCTGTGATTAATAGCTCATTCTAATTAAAATCAAACAAAATGGTATTGCAATGTTTCTAAACTTTGAAAACTAAAGATCTAAGACAGAAAAGATTGATTTTCCTAGATTCTGGACAACTTCCTTTACAGTTTGAAAAAGAGCTATGTACATAAGAATCTATTTATATATATAGATCTGTGAATTGATCAATAGCGGATAAGAATTAGTTTTGGTTTTCCAGTCTTGATATAATATATATATATATATAGGTCTGTGGCATATCCTAATCAAGTACAGTTGCACAATATACTGATAATCACAGTGTGAAACACTGGCGTGCATGATTGTAGATCCAACACTTACCCTAAACAAAAATATGCCAGTCTGTGCAAAATATAAATACATCAAACTATGCACCTATTCATTAAAATTCATGATTGGTAAAAAAAAAATGCACCCATCCAATATTTTATTCAGTTAATCTTTTTTATACACTACAATATTTTGTTGGTCTGCAATTTCCACCAATATGTTTTCACATTACAATTTGAGTGTACTATGGTTTGTTAGTCAATAAGTTATTTTTCAACACTTGGAAAACTCTGATTCCTCCTTGTGAAACAACTCAGGACTGCACTTATAAAGCTCAACAACAGCAAAATAAAAATTTTATTCCATGGATACTAGCACTCTAAGCACATATTGAACTAGAAGGCAATGAGAAGTCTGACACACTCGCCAAGAGTGGGAGAACATATACACAATTAAACATTGAACTCTTTCCAGAAGAAACTAATAGTGAATAGAATAAATGAGAAATGGACATGCTCTCATCCAAATCACAAGAAAGACAATGTCTATTTTAAGCTATCCTGACATGATCAATGTCTAATCTTCAGCACAGAACTGGACACAACAGAATGAGATAGCACATATTCTGGAAGCTAAAAATTGGAACTAACAAAATGTGGAATGTCACCAGAGAATGCTATGTCTTTCAAAAGTGCATTCTTTAGCAAGAGGCCTAAACAAGACACTAGCCCCAAAACACCCCTATAAATAGAAAAGTATATGGAGAGCTGCCTGATTTGGAAACCACTGTGCAGTTCATATCAAATATTGATCTAGTCATCTGAACCCTCCAACATAACAATGAGAACGAGGAAGAAGTTAAAGAAGTAAGCAAGGACTAATAACAAAATTATTTCCAATTAAGTTAAACATCATGCGAACACTTTGTTGTTTACTTTGAAATATGAAAAGCTTTGTTGACATTTCCAACTATTTTATCTAAGTTAAAAAAAACAATTCCTAACAACTTAGGAACACAAAGAAATGTCTCAAAAGACTTACTTGGCTGGAATTCCCACACCATCAGCAGGAAGATCTTAAAAAACAACAATTCCTAACAACTTAGGAACACAAAGAAATATCTCAAAAGACTTACTTGGCTGGAATGCCCACACCATCAGCAGGAGGATCTAGAGCTAATACTTGGGCTCTTATGTCACCAGATGTAAACCACTTGGTGATACTGACATACCACGGCTGTTTAGTAATTGTCAAGTCATAAGGAGTATCCATAGCAGTCACAATTAGGTCAATGGTATCAGGAAGGCCTGAGGTAAAGACATTTCAATCTTGAATGTAAATAATGTATTATATTGAAATCAATTCTAAACATGATAAAACTGAATTGTATTAAAACAATCATAGATTTTGGTGATAATAGCATTGAATGTAATTAAATATATATGTGTAGCAAAAACTGCTCAATTTTAATTTTTTTTGTAAAAGACTCAGAGTGTTATCATTATTACAATGCTTTAAGTAACAAAAACAAATTAGTATCTTTACCTACATAATACTCTATTTTGATGATTTTAACCTTAACTAGTTGAGTCATTTTCTATAAAAATACATTAAATTTTACAACTTTTTACCTCCCTGTTGAAATTCATAAGACTTTTATGACACAATTATAATATAATTGTTGAATTACTAATTTATGTTCACTTTTACACGAGTGTATAAAAAGTAATACAAATTCAGAGTATAATTTTTAGGGTTTTAATTTCCTGTGTGTACTATATAATTAAAAAAAAAAAGATTATCCATTTAAAGTTCTGTTTTAAGGTGCAAAATTTAACAGAATTTAACACATTCCTATCATTTTTTTTCTTCATACATTTGGTCAAATTAAGATTTGGAAAAAAAAAAAATTGGACCATAATTAGAATTTAAAAAAAAAAAGAAAGATGAGAAATAGAATTAAAAAAATAAGTAGCTAAGAAATTAATTTATGCTGCTAACAGCAGTAAATAAACATTATAAATATTAACCTTGGACATTGTGAGTAATGGCACTTCCAGAAAGTCTATACAGCTCCAACTCATCTGCCACACTTGGGGGCAGAATGGTCACATGGGGCATAAAAAGTGTTACTTGGATGCCATGGGATGAGAGGATGCGGGCGCAGCACACACCCAAAGCTCCATGTTGGTGTGGTCCACAAAGCACCACAACAGATGGCATTTGATGATTGTTCTTTGGATGAATTCTAAAAAGAAAACGCATTCATGTACAATATATAGCACAAATAAGAAGACACTCCTGGCAGTTATATTTCTGATGAAAAAAACAAGCAAAAAAATATCTATCAAATTCTAGGCTTCAAAATTACATATTCAAAATTTAATGACAGGACTGTGTCATTACAATTGTTTTTGTTACGAGGGCAAAGTGCCAGGTTCCAATTTGATGGTTAGAATTTTCTTAAAAATCTGTTTCCCTTCTTATAAAACCTTACTGACATGTAGTTAAGATACACTGGCTTGTAAAAACAACAACAATATAACCCTTAATAAATATATGCATATGTAACTGTCACTTTTGACTGAATGACTAACAAACTAATAATTAGTATTTTTACCAACCTGTGGCTGCCCCCTATCAAGTGAATGACCATTTCACTAGCTGCTCTCCCAAAGGCTTCAAGCTGTCTAGCTTGAGATAAACCAAACAAAGAAGCTGCCTCACATAGCTTGTCTCGAAGCTCTAAACTAATTGAAGGTACTGCAATTCCATTATCTGTACATACAAATTTAATAAAAAATTACATTTGATTCTGTAAAGCATGCTTGTATAACATTTGTAAAAAACTGATAAAGTTACTACTTGTGTGCTAGTTCTAAACAAGATTTTGGTGAATTGTCTGTTGGGGAACTTTCTTCACAATGTTCAATGGGATGTTTCTTACTTCTTATTTCGATTAATTCGTTGAGTATTCTAGATTGACTTAATAAGATTCAATCAAGTAGCTTATGTATTTTTGTACTTTAAGTCCAATGAATATACAAATAGTTTGTATTTTGTAATCTGGGGTTTCAGGAAAGCACAGATCTTTCTGATTTCTAATTTTCTCTAGAGCTGTTTTAAGTTTACATCAGAATAAATGAATTGAAAGGTCCTTCTATTTTCTCAGCAACTTTTTGACCTTTAAAATAATACGATTCTAATTCAATTCTTATGAACCTGATTCTTTTAGATGCTAAAAAAAGTCATTATTGGAGTCACCTCTGGGAAATCTTCTGGACTGTTAGCACACTTGACATGAAGCATCACATCTTCATGATATTTATAATTTATTTGATTCTAATGAAATGACTTACAAAGACAATTAAGAGAGTAGTATTAGTAGCTTAATGGTCTGATTGATAATGACTATCCTAAGAAGGGAAAGTCTGTAACATAAATCTATCTTAACATAAATCTATCTCTTCAATGTAATATTAAAATGATAAAGTCTAGAGAATTAAATAAAATAACAATAACAACAAGCAAAATAAAAAAAAATACTTAAAAAAAAACAAAAACAACTTTTATTAAGTGTAATAGTAGTTTGGATCAGTCATGTAATTTAATTTGCAATAGACCTAGACTAACAATAATAAATCTGTGCAATTAGATATTATTTCTAAAAATTTATTTTTGTTTAGTGCTATTTCATGCTTTTAGCTTTCTCAATACGCTGTGATCTTATCAGTTGGGAAAGGAGGTTAGGGGGAGGAAGAAGGGAGTATTTCGGTGAAAGTTACCATGGTCACTTTTTAAATGCATTTCATTAATAAATAAAAAGATGTACAACTTGAATTTAAATTCAAGTGCTCAAGCCAAAACACTCACCACCATGCCAGCGAAGTACTTATGAAAATAGAAGGTTTTATAGTTATTTATTATTAGTTTCAAACCTCTAACCAATGACCTAATTCTGTACACAAAGTATAAAGGGGAATAATTTAACTTATGCCACACCATCTATCAAGTAAAATTTCTTTCCCTTGTTCAACCAAACAAAATAATCAATTACAATATTGATTCTTGTGCAAAATTTCAACTTGATCCGAGTTTGGGTGTGGGAAAAATAATGCATACAAACTTTTTACCAGACAGACAGACAGAGTGAGTTGATAGAAGATTTGTAAAAATTAGCTAGTTGTAAGCGAATTTTAAAATGACATAATCAAAAAGAAAGTTTTGGTTAATTAAAACATCAGAAAAGTATTTTTGAAGTCAAATGTTACCTGTAAAATAAATTTGAGATTTAACTTCAGGGACACGAATCTGTTTTAAAGCAGTTGTGTCTGACACACCAGACTTCAGAACATTCTCATCATGTTTATACTTTTGCTCCACAGGCTCTTCTTCAAGGCTTAATTCAGGAAACCCATTTTCAATTTCTTGGAAGACTTTCTTTTTATTGAACATGGCCAAGTTAAGCTCAAAATCGAATTCTTCCTGCAGGTAAGACTCTGTAGGTGCGCTGAAGCATTCACTGTTCTTAGCATTGGCGCCTCGTCTGTTAGACTCTCCCTTTCTAGAAGATCTAGATTTTCTATTATAATCTGCAGAGCTGTGATGATTGGACCAGTTTTTAAAACTGCCAGATCCTCCATTACTCACTAAAAAAAAAGACAATTGTTTAGTAGATTATTTTTTAAGAAATAACATAAAATATGTCAAAAAGATTTTTTTTAAAAAACATAAAAGGGAGGAAAAAAAAAGATAATCATTCTATAAATAAGCTTACCATGATCATCATGAGCATGTTCCAGCGCTTCTTGAATTGGTGGCTCTCTTGACTTGCTCATTCTGGGTCTTGGACCAAGCAATCCATCTGTAGGATCTGTTAATTTAGACGGGCTATCAGGTGGTGATAGCTTCCGTCGACAACTCTGGGAGTTATGCCCATTGCTTCCAGAGTTATAGAACCCATTACCATTTCGAGCTTTACTCGTTGCTTCAATTATCTTTATTGGTGAAGAGCAAACTGGCTTGGTGACTTCATCTATTTCTTTTGTCATTTTTGATGGAGTGGCTTTCCGTGTTATGATTTCTTTCGCCTCGTTAGACGCATGAATAATTTTGATATCATGAATGGTTGTGGAACTGCAAGAAAAATGTTGACGATTAAGTGAATTGAAATGTTGAAACTTATTAGTAAAAATTATACATAATTGCAAGCTTTTCTTAAATAAACAAATAAAATGATCAGAAATAAAAATTTAGTCGAACCTCTACCAAAAGAAGATATATACCTCAAATTAACTTCACTTTGGTCACACCGAAGTCCATTGTGAAATGCATGAGTGATAGTGAGGGTATTCATAACAGGATCAATTTTTTTCACATGTCCTTGATAAATACCTAGTTGTCCACAATCAATAGACACCATTGAGCCAATAAAGTTACTTGGTTGTGATTCTGGGGGCATCTTTCAGATTTTCTGAAAATGAAGTATTAACAGTCTGTTTAGATACCCTATAATACTAATGGGCTTTGAGAATAATGCATTTAATACCTGTTTTCATTGAAGTCACAGGAGTTACATATTGTTAGTTTTATGTGTATATCAACTCTAAATAGTACAGTATCATTAATCCATTCATCCAAGCTTGAAATTAGCAAGAGTTATTGACAGCATTATATAAGTGTTCTTGAAACTTAGCAAATCTCTTAATAAACAAGAAGAGACTGAATGGTATTAATATAATATATATGATATATAGGATATAGGACAATTTTAAAAATCAAATAGAAGTGGTTATTTGTGGAGATCAGTGCAAAGACAGCCTAGTCAAACAGGACACCTAGTAAAAACATTATAAGGTTTATATCCCCTAGCCTTTAGATACAATTTTGAAACACAGTTGTGTGGTGAAAAAATATGCTTAAATACCAGGTTCACTCCCATATGAGTTCTTGTAATTTTTTGTTGTTTTTAAAAGTTGTTATAAAGGAAAAAAAACTATACCTAAATTTAGCAACTAACCATAAAATATAGATGATTACTTTGTAGATGATGAATTACAGTTAGCACACACTACTGTAGTAAGAATACTCAAAATTTATAATGAATATTTTTTGAGTTAGCGTAAAATATCTTTGCTGCGTTTTTAGGTAAGAGCTGGTAGAGATCTCACCGTACAATATTTTTCAAAGAAAATGTCTTCTGGTGGAAAGCAAGAAAGACATGTTTTTTTTTACCAAAAATACAATGAGGATAGTGATATAGAAATATATTTTAGTGTATAGCAAGGCTAGAACAAACTGAAGAAAAGATGTAGTATTCTTTGGTCTAATTTGTCTATGACCTTTATTTTGCCAAGGAAAGACTAATGAGGCTGTTATCATGTGACTAGATGTTTCTGAGTTTATCACCCTAAACCAGGATATAGACTACTTTATAACCAAACCATTCATCATTTGTTTTGGTCTTTGATTCTATTTTATTACATCACTGAGTAATAGAATTGGATTGCACGACTGTCATGCTCATTCTGCCCAAAAGGCAGCAAATAGAGCCTGGAAATATGGACACTGGAAATTTCGCCACCTGTAAATTGTGCACTTTATGACAAGGAAGAATATTGGGCACTCTTTTAGTCTTTAATAGCAGCTTTAATTTTAAAGATTTTAGATTCAATTTTTAAATATGTTAATAATTAATAATAGTTATTATTTATTTCCAACCCATTTATTATTTTCATAATGGAGGTCCTCAGAGCAGTGGAAACCAGGTGGAAAGGGGCTTCAGACATTGCAAGTGATAGACATTTGTGGAGACAGCTTGCTGTCCAATGTGCCGAACAGCATGGAAGATCTAAGTCAAAGTAAGTATTTACCTCTAAATATTATTTGACCACTTTTTATATTATTAATTAATTAATTGATAATTAAAAGTTTAAAATATTAATGATTAATCTAAAATATTAAGATTAGTAACTTATTATTTAGACTAATTGCGTAATTTATCAATTTAAAAAAATTGCCCACTTCAGTGGTGGGGGTTAAAGTGAGGCAATGAGTGGGAATCGGCTCTTGCCTCTTCCCTGAATTTGCCAGGTGACTGTAATGTCTATATTATATAATGACACTTTATCCAGAGCCATTTTTTATCCGCCATCACATGAGTGCCATTTTTTCCTTTTTGTCAGCTTTTCTTATTTTGTGTCATAAAAATACAGTTAAAAATCATTATAGTTGATATTTTTGATAAGTCACCAATAGATTGTACACTAAGGATATAGCATGTTCATAAAAAAAAATTATATTAAAATTATCTTAAAAATTAAAGTCACTATTAAAGAGTGCCCAATTTTCTGGTGCCCATTTTTTAACCTTGTTAAAAATTGCCTCATGGAATTTAATGGAGGTCATATTTACAGGTAGCAAAATTTCTGACATCCAAGTTTCCAGAAGCCAACCTTCCTAAATTCACAGAATAGGTCAAAAAGAAAACATTTATATTCTAGATGACCAGCAAAATCTTCAAATAGACACTTTGACAAGTTTTTTTGTAAATTAGTCCAAGTAATTTATTGATTCTAGTAACTATTGTACTGCAAGATTCTATAATTAATACTAAATACAAAAGTACATCAAATCTCAAAGAAAACAATGCCATGATGACTTAGATTATAGAATAGAAAAAGTTGATTTAGACTAGATTAGAAACAAGGTCAATACATAAAGATTATATCTATATCTCTAAAATTTACTCTACTACTTTTAGATCTAACTTCTAACTAGATCTAGTGAAATCTAGTCGATGGACTACAACAATTTAAAACAAAGATATAAGACTAGAATAGATTGTGGTCATCATTACCTGTTAATTTTGTAAAGTTAAATTTAGACTCTATATACATCTCTAGATATCTAAAATCCAAAATGGTAAAAAATCTAGAATCTTGAACTACTAGATTGAGCGACTTTCTAGTTTTTGACACTTGAAATTTGATCAATATAATTTATCAAAAGATCTAGAATCTAGATCAGGGATGCCCAACTTACTTTGCGCCTGTGGGGAATTTTAATTTCTGACACTTATGTCGCAGGCCATATAAAAAAAAAATTTAATGAACAATAAAGCACTCTTATTAGAAACCCATGGATCTAATACATACAATAATTATGGGATGTTATAAAAGTTTATTTAAAAACCAACTTCTGAATATCCAGCTGCATAGATAAGACACCAATTTAGAGCACTAAATCTTGAAGTTGGTCTGTGAGGCAATTATGTAACATTGGTTTTGCCAATTAGAGCCTACTAAAAGAACAGAGGATCAAAAAGATGCAGATTGATGCCAAAGACATAGCTAGCTAAAGACAGCAGCAGAATTTCAAATAATTAAAGATAACGTTAGATTCATGTCACCTGATAGAGAAACATTCATTTTAAAACATAATTTTTTTTTACAACAAACAAAACAAAATAAAAATAGTATAAAATAAAATCTATGGAAGAGTGAGAGCACTAACATAGGGACAAATACATTTTTCAGCCTTTTTTTTGTGTGTGATATACTTTATTTTCATCACATTTTGATGCAATAGGACAGGGGCGTATTTGGGCATCCATGATCTAGATTAGAAAAGAATACTGATCATGATCTACAAATTAGAATCTAGTCTAAATATACACCTACATTAAATTATATATATATGTTATTATAAATTTATGTCAGACGTCTAGTCTGCATTCGTCTATATATCTAAATCTGAGGTATGAACTTGATTATGAACTAGATCTAGATGCTAAATCTACCTTTATTATTTTTATAACAATACACTCATTAGAGATTTACAGATTAAAACAGATCTATATGATAAGTATATGAAGGAAAATATGTGATTATCTACTCACTTAAAAAAAGTTAAAGTAAGTCTTAACTTACACTGTAATTTAGATCTCTATATAGTAGTCAGATAGTTATATTTATTTGTGAATTTAGAATATATACTCTATATAGATTAATAATTAAATTAATTATTTATATTTATAAAGGTTAATCTATTTCTATAAATATAAATCTATATATTATATATATATATATAAATATATAGTCAATATAGATTAGATCTATCAAATCTAGATTCTAGAATATTCTAGATCTATATAAATCTAGATCTAGAATATAGACATAGATCTAATATTTAATAATAATAATATTGAAATCAAATCTTATAGATCTAGAATCTAGACCTACCTTGTTTAGATCTATCTGCCTCTAGTAGTTTTAAATTATTAATTTATTATTATATATAGTAGTTTATTTAATTCGGACATAACATGAATTTGGACATTCGCTGTTTTTGTAGTCATTAAATAATTATTTTAATATTTTTTTATAAAACTAGTGCTCTGTATAATGTGCTTGTCCATTTTACAATAAGTCTGGCCCAATTTCCTTCCATTTAGCTGTCTTTTTATGCAAGAAAAACGCACGAATTTCAAATTTGTAAGTCATGTTGTTGTATTTTCCTATAGATGTTACCCGTATGACTTTACCTCTTCCTAGGGTTAAGAATATTGTTTTTGATTGGCTAAGTCTACACTAATGAGCCCGGCAATATTTATTCTGTTTTTGGAGCTGATTTATTTGATTCATAAGCCAAGTTGTTTAATTTCACACACAAAAAATTATTAGGGTGTCCGAATTAAATTACGATTTTCTTACCAAAATTTATTTCTGACAGCCAGTTTTGGACATTAATAAAAATAATCTTATATTATTTTTGTGGGCAAATGTTTGGAGTGAGTTTGGTACATTGAATGAAGTTAAATTCTTAGATCTAGACCTACTAGATAGATCTAGATTTATATATAGAGAATATAGAGGATTCAGTTAGGCAAGAATGGCTATATAGATCCTTACCTGTACTATACTACAAAAGATTATCTCTGTTAGAAATTTATTAAATTAATAAACAAAAAACACAAACATTCAACACACATCTAATCATGCAAACATAAAATGTCTAAAAGTCGGTATAGAAGTCATTATCCCAGTGACCTAATTTAGGTGGAATAAGTGTGTTCATATTTTTACATTTTGTGTTCGTATATATGCATAATTTCAAAACATCTAAATCATTTAATGTGAGGGGCTATGCCTGGGGATCTTAAAATTTAGTTAATGTTAATATAGCATTATAATCTGAGTTTATTGATGCCTAAATATAGAGAGACTGTTCGAAATAAATTATGGTGTCCGGAATCAAATAATGTGCGACAAATTTGTCCGAATTAAATGAAAACACACGCCTCTTTGACCATAAATATAATAACAAATATAGGTTAGGGGTACAAGTATAAGTAGTCGTCCTTATTCTCCTTAAACTAAAGAAGATTTTGATACTTCCTTTTCTTTTCTATGTCGAACCATTGTCAAATAATGCGCTATCAAAGTCAAACTTTCAAATTTGGTATAGGTGTCCGAATAGCATAAAAACTACCCTCTAATAATAATCTAGGTCATTATTATATATAAGATATATTATATATCTAACACTAATCTAGTCTAGAATAATTAATATTTTCTTTTTAATTATTGTTTTTACTTCTGTAGAGGTAGATTTTAGATCTAGTCCTTCACTGACTTCACTTCAGCCAGTTGTCACAACTGCTGTGGCTTCACTTTTTCACGTATTTTGCCTCTGGACTGACTCTTGAGTGTGACTCTGAGTCTGGTCTTTGTCCGATCTTGAAAGTGCAGTAACAATTCTAAAGTACTTATTAACAAATCTTTATCGAAATATCATATAAAGGGTAAACACACACAAATAACACAGTAGACTTAATGACATAAGCAAAATGTTTTATGAGCACAAGTTACATTTGATATTGAAATATGTTTTTTTTTTTTTTTGCTTAGCTAAGACAGGAAAACAAAACAATCATAAACCGGAAGTACATTCTCTGAGTTCATCTTTTTTTAAAGACAAAAATTTAAAGAACCAAACAGAACAAATAATGTATTTATTTATATTCTATTTATTTTATTGGGATATAGGTGATAGGCTTATAAATGAAGACTAGTCTCGTAGTCAGTGCTTCTTTCTAATTTATAAATAAAACAATTTGTTATGGGCAAAGAAGTATGCCTATATATATATATATATCACCTATATGTCACTGCCTTAGCAGTGCGCGGGGCCTTGAGCGAGTGTCATATGCGGGGCCCTATATCGTACCACATCACGCCTCCAACGCTGTATGCGAAAATGTTGATTTGTCTGACTCTATACTCTCTTAATCGAATTTTTTTTTTGTCTTAATTACTCTTTTTCTGACTCTGATCTTTGTCCCTTGAATGTCTATCTGATACGTACACGAAATGAAATAAAAGGGACAGCTGCTTCTTGTAGCTTGCAGTCAAGGATGACAGAAAAATATTTAGGCAAGTTCTAGCAAGTTGATTTATCTTTCAATTATCCATACAGACTTTCAATAGTATTTTTATTCTTGGATTGATTCTATGAATATCTAGAGTTTTTTATAGCCAATCATGCGGAACTGAATCGAATGATTTTTTTTTTTGTAGTCGATGTAACACATGTGTAACTTTCTTTTTTCTTCTGTTAGCTGGAGGCATTATAATACCATCTATAGTTAGCTGTAATTTACAGCCCATCGACTCTTCAATGCAACCTTGTTGTTCCTCTGCTAGCAGTTTAAGGGCATAGTGTTCTATACCATGTTCTGTTGTCACAGATTAATAATAAATTACTGTAGACGTTATTAAATATAATGATAATAACGAGACTGTCTTTATCAAAGTAGACATATATAACAAACTTTTTATTTCCGTCCGATCCTTTGCTTTCTCACAAAACATAAACAACAAACAATGACGTAATATCATATAATATTAGCACATCCTTCATTTTGTTGAGAATTTTCGCGGAACGGTTGTTTCTTAGATATTGTCCAATTGTATCCATTTGGCTCCTCAGCTGATTAATATTGTCTTCAAGGCGCCATTTCCATGCTGGCACATGGTTTTTTGGTCCCTAATTAATTGGACCTATCTCGAAGGTCTTTTGTCCGAAACAGCCACAGCAACGCAGTATGTAGCGAGGTGTATATCAAACAAATTTCTTGGTGTTTCAAAATGGTTGGCTAGAACTTTATTTATTTCGTTAATGTAAGTGTTTGTCTCTTTCTTAATAATAATAATAATAATAGTAATCTTTATTGTCCGTATGGAAATTTGTCTTACAATGTGTGCATTACACCAAACAAGAAACATTATAACTATAAGAAACCAAAGTGTAAATTCACACCAGATGCACTCATAATTTACATGTGACAAAGTTTATATCAGAATGTTCTTATTTAATGATTTGATAGCCAGGGGAACAAAAGAGTGTTTGTGTCTGTTTGTCTTGCCATCGGTGTCTTGTATCTCTTTTGTGATGGTTAAATCACAAAATTCTGACACAAAGGGTGATTCTTTATTTCGAGGATCTTGTTAGCTTTTATATAGATGTTTGTCTCAAACAACTACCCAAATAGGGTTTGTTTTTTGCCAATGATTTTACCAGCAGCATTTAGGAAACTATAAAGTTTATTTTTATTTTTAATGCTCAGATTTCCATACCAGGCAGTGATATTGAAACTTAAAATATTGCAGATGCGAGCGTGATAAAACATTGCCAAGGCCTTTTCGCTAAGGACAGTTTTCTTAGTAATCGTAATCTTTGCTGCCCTTTTTTGCTGATATAAACAGTATTTGCAGTAAACTTTTTCAATGTATTGTATTTCTCTGAAATACTCATTTACTTCTGAGCTCTCTGAGAGCAAGGCAAGAAGAGCCGCATCATCAGCGAATTTTGTGAAGGAGCAAAAAGGACTATCGGATTAAAAAATCATTGGTGTACAAAATGAACCACAATGGGGATGTTTAGCTTAGGGATACGAGTCCTAGAGTTAAGATTGGTGTTTTTGTAACGGTCTATGAGAGTAGAAAATTTTGAGTGTAGCTCATTGCTAATTGCCGATGTTGAATTATTCTCTTATTGGTTGGGTGTTCTGCTAACGTTTTCGTTGGCCGGCTGAGTGGTTGTGTCATTTATATCTGAGATGAGCTCTTGTATCTGAAATGAGCTCTTGTATCTGAGATGAGCTCTAGTATCTGAGATGAGCTCTTATATCATATCTGAGATGAGCTCTTGTATCTGAAATGAGCTCTTGTATCTGAAATGAGCTCTTGTATCTGAGATGAGCTCTTATATCTGAGATGAGCTCTTGTATCTGAGATGAGCTCTTGTATCTGAGATGAGCTCTTGTATCTGAGATGAGCTCTTGTATCTGAGATGAGCTCTTGTATCTGAGATGAGCTCTTGTATCTGAGATAAGCTCTTGTATCTGAGATGAGCTCTTGTATCTGAGATAAGCTCTTGTATCTGAGATGAGCTCTTGTATCTGAAGCTCATGACCTACTTCTCGTCTTATCACGTCTAATTCTGTAGGGGTCAAATAGCATTTTAAAAATTATTACAGACCATCTGTTTACAACGATCTGCTCTGTAAGGTTTAGATTAGGATAGAATTTGTTGAATTCCTGGAAGAGTTTTTGCTTGTATTCTGGGAGAGATTTATCATCACAGTTATTTATACAGAGAAACAATTTGATAATGCCAATATTCATTTCTCTCATCCATTTGATCCTTTTGGCTCCTGTTGTTCTACCATAAACAGCCCCTCTCAATTGTCGTAGGTGTGTGGGAACGGGGTCACGTAACCAAAGTTCTCCACTCTTCCCTACCAGGAGCTATTCTTAACAGAAAATCAAGAGAGAGGCCGGTCCTTTTTTTTTACGACCGTGAGTTGTGTCTAAATATCGTACCGAACTCTTTACAGTATTGAGAAGTTCCTCCTATTAGCCAGCCAAAGTGTTACCAGCAGTTTTAGCATTCAATCCAAAATCTTCCCTTGGCTTCCGGTGAACGCAAGAATCGACTGCAAGGTGGCATTTTTTTTTTAAATCACTGCAACTGCAATAAAAAAAATGTTCTTGAACCTAAGTTGTTGATTTATCACTACAATCTAGATCTAATTTTAAATCTAATTCTAATTTTTTAACTACACTTTGCACATATAGTTTTTTACTTTGACACATGAAATTACAAAATACAGTCTATTGATTTCATTATTTAATAAAAATAAGCTTCAAATGTGTCTTTCAAAAGCATTTTTACATAAATTCGTTCCATATATCTGCGAATTTAGAATTCCTGACGTACTTTATAATCCCATTCATCTATTGAAGCCGACATTTAAGGACTCTAGATCTAACTCTAATTCTAGATCAAATTCAAAGGGGAAAGATATACTTTATACTTTAACACATTAACATAAAAAATAAAGTCCATTCATTTAATATTTTAATCAAATTAGCCCTAAAATTGTCTGTTTCTAAAGCATTTTTCATACATTTGTTCGCTATAACTATAGCTTCCATGTTGACATACATTTTAATAATCCCATTCATGTGTTATGCAAACCGCTATGTATAAACACACTATTATTGGACAAGCTACACCCAGACAGAGAAGAAAATATTTGATTACAAAACAAACATTGAAATCTATCAAAAGGTATATTAAAACATGAATTAGTTGAATGGCGTTTCGTAGTTGAAATTATCTTTACCATATATATTGTAACATTTTTGGTTAATGAGAAAAGGAATTATGGTACACTTACCAAAGATTAGCTTCATCTACGTTAAAAGATAGATTTATAGAAGATATCCCTAGAAGTGCGTCAAAAATGCATTACTTCCTAGTCAGTGGCGTAGAAAGATGATTATAGTTCGACAGTTACGCTAAGCAGAGCATATATCCTTCATTCGGAACGACCTTGCGTAAGGGCTATTACTTTGGTAAGCTGAAAATTGATTGGCGTAACAAAAGTGACTCTCGAAATTGTTTAAAGACCTGCTTAGGCGCCATCTTGCTTCAACTTACAAAGAAGAGAGAAACATAGAAGCAGGCAACTTACGAACAAGGCTGTTGGAGATTTAAAAAAAAAATTAACCTCGCCCTATTAAATAGTAAAAGCGTCCATCCTAACATTTTGTGAGCATATTATACATACAAAGTTTGAATTAAATCCTTGAAATCTGCCACTTGTAGAAATACTTTGTAAGTGCAGGGGGGCGTAAAGCGTAGGTGACGTGAGTAACCACCCACGGTCACGCGTTTTGTGGGGCCTCGCGCAGAGACATGGAGAGTACCAAATAGCAATGCAGACAATTTTCAGGCATTCACCAACAAATGCTTACGACATATAATGGTTGCTAAATGGCCCAAAAAATTGTCAAACTAGAATCTCTTGAAAACAACCCAGCAAACACTAATAGAGCAGGAAATCAAATGATGCAAATGGATTTGGATTGGGCAGACCATGTTGGAGGATAAGGGAACATGTTGCAAAGCTCTGAACTGGAACCCACATGGGAAGATGAAGGCTGTGAGACCACAAAGTAAACATGGAAGAGAGCAACATAAATACAAGAAAAGAAAGCCAGGTGGACATGGGCCCGAGAAACATTGCCAGTGAACAGTGTACGCTGGCGAAGTACTGATGAGGCCCAATGCTTCACTTGGATTCTATTGGGGTAAATCAAGTAAATCAAGTGAATGCATAAAATAGTTGTTGTTTTTTTAAATCACACGGCAAATCCAGCCAAATACTATGTGGTTGCGATTCGCTTTTAAACAAAATTTCATGTTAAAAATGGATCCTATCTATGGTATGGGATGCTATCGCATGTCAAAACGTGTCATTCTGTACAAATCCATTTAAGTCCATGTTCTTGAGTTTAAGAAATAAAGGCCTTAAGTTTCTTGATTATCTTTTAGTGTGTATAAGTAATTGACGTGTACTAGAAGCACTATATACGGATCTAGAGTATTTACGACAATGCTTTAGATTACTATTAGATTTTAAAGTGTAAAAGATCTAATTTTTTTTTAATCACGACGCTGAAAGTGATGCATTAAAAGAGAATGAAATAAAATCTTCAAACATTTGACTGGCATTCATGCGTCCCTATTACCTTGACCTATCCCTTAGTCTGTTGGACCGTTGGGGCACCAAGCAAGATTTGTCAACCGTCTTTCTCCATTCCTCCCTGTCTTGTTTAAAACCTTTTTCAATGGTAGGCCCGTCTATTCTTTTATGTTGTCTTCCCATCGCTTTCTCTGTCTGTCTCTTCTTCTTCTTCTTCATGCGGCCCTATCGGTGGCCTATTGGCAATTTGTGTACCGGCCCACCGGTCATTTGCCCGAATGCTCATATAGCCAGTACCCCCCCCTCCCTTGTGTTCATTACAAAAAAAAAAAAAAAGAAATACATGATTAGTGCAAACATTTGTACAATAGCACACAAGATATACTTTCATACCCCAGTTTCTCTTTACCATTACATGCGAAATTTACATTAACATATATATTGTTTAACCCTTAAAGTGCTGAGATGTTTTAAAATGAAGACATACAAAAGGAAATTACTATATAAATGTTTAGAGGCTATGCTACCACACGCATCTTAAGGGTTAACGACTTAATTGCCAAAGGAACTAGTATTAAAAACTAATGAGACTTTAAATATTTTCTTAAATGGATTGTAAAAAAAAGCTTTTTTTTTTCGTTAATACTTCCCCACTACGACAACATTTGGTTCGACCCATCTGAGAAACGAGTGTTATTAATTCAAATATTTAATAATGTCTGAATTTTAATATGTGATCATTTATTCTTAACAGCAATTTTGAAGGCATTTAAAACATACACATTACCTTTTTACATGTCATTCTAACTTTTTTTGGTTAAATGGAGACGGAATTATGTAGACTTTCCAATAATCAGCTGTATCTAAGCTTAACCCAATTTTAGATAGACTAATATAGATATTCATAATAGTGCTTGAAATATGAAGTCTTTCCTCGTTTTTTAAAAATATTTTCCCCTAAAAAATTTGTAATTAACCTGCCCTGCACACCGTCATATACAAGTCAGTGCGAAAGGACAGTGTAGGAGCAAAGAAAAATATACAAAATGCTATTTTTGTTTAGAAAACTAAAGCTTATATTAAGAAGTGTAATTGTATCAATTAGTTTGAATCAGTCATATAATTACATTTGTAATAGATCTAGATCACATTTATACATGTTAGATTAGAAATACTTTAAACAATTGTTTTTGTTTAGCGCTATTTCGTTCTTATAGCTTTCTCACTACACCATGATCCTACTGATTGGGAAAGGGGGTGAGGGGGAGAAAGAAGGGGGTATCTGGGTGAATAATATCATGATCGCTTTTTTAAAATGCATTTTATAAATAATAGAAAAAAAAGTTGTAGGGCTTGAATTCGAGGTCAAGTGTTCAAGCCAATTAACTAACCACTGTTCCAGCGAAGAGCTTATAAAAATTGAAGGTTTCATTTCTTGTTTTAAACTATTTATATAGAAATGAATAAAAGTAGTAGAATAAGATTGAAAGATAGAGGGGTGTTGAAACTGTTGATTTGAATCCTCCGCCAGTGATTTGACGCCAAGCTCCGAGCCCGCAGACTGTCTTCATTTTTCTGGTATAATAAATGTTTATGACCTCTACGAGCTTACCCCCCCCCCCCCACCACCTTATAATATTGGTACGTGCATGTGTGCAGACAATAAACACATAAGTAAACAAATAAAAAAACGCAAAATTGACTTAACAAAGAAAAAAAGGGAACAGTGTTTAAATAAAAAGAAAAATCTCTCCTTCCCCCATCCAACAGACATACAAACTCAAGTCTATATTTATATCCTTGCTTTTAACCCTACTACGTCGTCTTTTCAGCCAACACGGAGGTGCAATGTCATTACCCTATAAGGCGACATTTTTTTTTTATTGTATATTTATAAAATCTCAGAACAGTATGTTTTCTATTCAATTCAAAATATTTTAAAAATTCCTACTAATGTACATACTCTTCATAGACAAAGGGTAGAATGTGAATTGGTGCGAATGTGGACTGGTGCGAATGTGGACTGGTGCAACTGTGGATTGTTGCGATGTTGATTGGTGCAACTGTGGATTGCTGCGAATGTGGATTAGAGCGAATGTGAATTGATGCAAATGTGGATTGCTGCGGTGTTCATTGGTGCGAATGTGGATTGCTGCGGTGTTGATTGGTGCGAATGTAGATTGGTGCGAATGTGGATTAGAGCGAATGTGAATTGGTGCAAATGTGTATTGCTGCGGTGTTGATTGGTGCGAATGTGCATTGCTGCGATGTTGATTGGTGCGAATGTGGATTGGTGCGAATGTGGATTGGTGCGAACGTGGATTGGTGCGAATGTGGATTGGTGCGAATGTGGATTGGTGCGAATGTGGATTGCTGCGGTGTTGATTGGTGCGAATGTGGATTAGAGCGAATGTGAATTGGTGCAAATGTGTATTGCTGCGGTGTTGATTGGTGCGAATGTGCATTGCTGCGATGTTGATTGGTGCGAATGTGGATTGGTGCGAATGTAGATTGGTGCGAACGTGGATTGGTGCGAATGTGGATTGGTGCGAATGTGGATTGCTGCGGTGTTGATTGGTGCGAATGTGGATTAGAGCGAATGTGAATTGGTGCAAATGTGGATTGCTGCGGTGTTGATTGGTGCGAATGTGGATTGCTGCGATGTTGATTGGTGCGAATGTGGATTGGTGCGAATGTGGATTGGTGCGAATGTGGATTAGAGCGAATGTGAATAGGTGCAAATGTGGATTGCTGCGATGTTAATTGGTGCGAATGTGGATTGGTGCGAATGTCAATTGGTGCAAATGTGGATTAGACGAGTGCGTGCTGAATAAAAGGAAAACTTTTCTAAAAAATACATTACTTCCTTTCTACAACTTATAATACAAGCTTGTCTTCGATTAATGACAAGTGCAACTTTTAGAGCAGAACGTCTAATTGATTAAATACTCTTTGTCTCTTACAGAGCGATTACAGCGTAGATGGAGATTACATAGGAAAAGAGTTTTACTGCGTCATCAAAGCTTAATGTTCAATAGCAGACGGTGCGTAAAATTATTTTTTGATTTATTAACATCTTAAATCATTAATGCCTTACATTAAACAAGATTACAAAGACAGTTTGTGTGGAAATACAAACTCAAAATCTGCTCCGAAGTGGTCCACCCAGGAAGGCTTTAATATTTTCAGGAAGAATATCCAAATGAAATTATATCAAAGACAAAAAAGAGATAAGAATGGAGAAAGAAGGTTGACAGATCTTGTGTAGTGCCCCAACGGTAGAGCAGATCAAAGGATAGGTGCTAGTAAATGCAAACTTAGATGTGAACCTGGCCTAACTAGTTCCCCTTTCAGACCTTGTGGTCTATAGGGCAGATGATGTAAAGTTCATCTGTTTTTGTGGCCTACGGTTAACGAGGGTGCCATGTAGCCAGCAAATCGACCAACCGCCTTCACTTTTCCCCAACTAATATCAGGTACCCATTGGAACTGGAGCTATTTTGGAATTACAATTCATTTAATATCCACTAATTTGTAGACATTTAAACAAAAATAAAAATAAAACATGAGTAGTCAAGGAATTACAATTCATTTAATATCTACTAATTTGATAACGCTAAGGTTGTCAATTGTAGTCAAACTGAATTTAAGTTATCTTATCTTGTAAACACTTTCAAAAAAATTGAACGAAGCAAAAAGAACTCTGTAGTGTAATTGTATCCAATTAGTTTATGTTTCCTTTTAAGCACTTGGCATTTGTCGTTGCCACTTTATGGCTAAAGGGGACATAATGTATTGAACTTGGTGGTAATAAGTCTGATGGTGAAATAGCAGTTTTGACAGAGTTGAAAATTGCCTTTTATTGGAAGGGTAATGACGAGTGGTTGTGTACAGGGCTTCTCCTGACTGCCAGATCTTGTGAAAAATCTTTAAAATGTGTTTTTTATGTTCTTCTCTCCAGCCTGTTGAAATTTATCTTAATTGTTTGTTTACTGCAAATCATTTACCCCATTTTCAGGTAAGTATTGGAAAGCGAGTTAAATACCTTTGATTTAACTCTTAAAAAAAACTGCGAAATGTATCTTATGAGAGAGAATGGTGGCACAACTAGAGGCATAAATTTATGAAGCGCTGAGCTTCATTAGGCACATATCAAGTAATGATAATAAAAAAGTACAAGAAGAGTTTTTTTTGTTGGTGAAGTGAGATAAAGTGTGTCCATTTCTTAGTCCAATCTTGCATTTTCGGGTGCCAACGGAGCTGTTAAGTTTGAATACTAAATCTACTTTCAGATATCAGAAAAATAAAGTTTGTAATTTATCAGATTAACCTTTTTGGCTGGCAAACAATACTCCTTAATACTGTAGCGAGGTGTAAAAATTGAGTTGGTTTAGCTATATTGTTAGACTCGACACACTGTCAAAATAATCCTTAATAAACAGGGCCGGCTTCTGTTTTAAAAACGACCAGAGCATTTACGACAATCAGGCCCATAATTACATATCATATGATAATATGTAATTTTTTACACGACGCACAGATGACCCATTTATAAGAGAATATTAGAAAACCTTTAACAATTTAATCGGCATCTATGTGGCCGTTTAAGTGACCCATACAGACAAGTTGAGGTAGAGGCTCACAGGGCATTTGCCTTAATGCCCATATAGCCAGTCCGTCCCTGTCAAAAAAAAAAAAAAAATTAAAAAAATTAGCAAGGTAAGCTAGATGATCTACGTAAATAAAAAATTGACATGTCTTTCTCTTGATTTCTGATCAGGATAGCTGCTAAATCAAAGGAGTGAATTTTTTTTTATTGTCAAACAGTAACAGCAGCCTAGAGACATTATTTATGAGATAGATAACGATAAAAATAGTTCAGAGATAAGCACTTAATATACATTCGGACTAAATTGCAATTTTTAGAATATCCTAATACAGTTATTTATTTGTTTAAAAATAATGAATAAAAAAAAAAAAAAAAAAAAATTTACATCGTCAGAGATTTGAACTCAATACCTTTGACTCGAAAAGCCATTGCTCTGCGAAACTGCCACAAGGCACAAGTTAAAAGAAAATATACAGGACATTTATAAAAAAAACAAAAAAACTCATTTTTAATCAATATTACTTACTGAAAGAAAAATGTAAAATCTTTTATTTAGTATTCTACAAATTCTGTTCCAAATTGTTGTATTTTATATGAATTTATTAAATTGTTATGTTTAATAACGTTATTAGTACAAAGAAAGCATTTTTAATGGTGAAGCAATATTTTACCTTTAAAAGACCAAATCTAGTAATATTTATATAAATAAAAATAGATTACATCTTTTCCAAGAGTTATTCATCCTGCAAGGAATGACCTTTCCGTTTTTTATTTTCGTAGTAAAACGACATAGAGAACTCTATAGATATTTTAATAAGAAACATTTGCATTTTTTATCAAAATAAATTTCAATTTAAAGTAAAAATTCACAGTTGCATAAAATTAGTAAATTGATTATAAAAATCATTATTATGACAATTTTTTGATAAACAATCTTTTTTTTCCCCTTTTTTTGGACAATTTAGAGTAGTTTTGAATATTCAACATTTCTGTAATCTACCAATTTTAATTTTATTATTTAGTTTATATAAATAGAAAACTTAGACACCTGTTATATCCGAGACACTTCAGAAAGATAGTACCATTTCTATTTAAAGACTATCACATAACCTATTTAAAAACGCAACCGACAAATCGTACTAATATAAAATGTTAGCTTCAAACATTTAAAGCATATATATTTCAATGCATTTCCGATGGCATTTCTTTCGTAATAACTTTAAGTCTGATGGTGAAATAGCAGTTTTGACAGAGTTGAAAATTGCCTTTTATTGGAAGGGTAATGACGAGTGGTTGTGTACAGGGCTTCTCCTGACTGCCAGATCTTGTGAAAAATCTTTAAAATGTGTTTTTTATGTTCTTCTCTCCAGCCTGTTGAAATTTATCTTAATTGTTTGTTTACTGCAAATCATTTACCCCATTTTCAGGTAAGTATTGGAAAGCGAGTTAAATACCTTTGATTTAACTCTTAAAAAAAACTGCGAAATGTATCTTATGAGAGAGAATGGTGGCACAACTAGAGGCATAAATTTATGAAGCGCTGAGCTTCATTAGGCACATATCAAGTAATGATAATAAAAAAGTACAAGAAGAGTTTTTTTTGTTGGTGCAGTGAGATAAAGTGTGTCCATTTCTTAGTCCAATCTTGCATTTTCGGGTGCCAACGGAGCTGTTAAGTTTGAATACTAAATCTACTTTCAGATATCAGAAAAATAAAGTTTGTAATTTATCAGATTAACCTTTTTGGCTGGCAAACAATACTCCTTAATACTGTAGCGAGGTGTAAAAATTGAGTTGGTTTAGCTATATTGTTAGACTCGACACACTGTCAAAATAATCCTTAATAAACAGGGCCGGCTTCTGTTTTAAAAACGACCAGAGCATTTACGACAATCAGGCCCATAATTACATATCATATGATAATATGTAATTTTTTACACGACGCACAGATGACCCATTTATAAGAGAATATTAGAAAACCTTTAACAATTTAATCGGCATCTATGTGGCCGTTTAAGTGACCCATACAGACAAGTTGAGGTAGAGGCTCACAGGGCATTTGCCTTAATGCCCATATAGCCAGTCCGTCCCTGTCAAAAAAAAAAAAAAATTAAAAAAATTAGCAAGGTAAGCTAGATGATCTACGTAAATAAAAAATTGACATGTCTTTCTCTTGATTTCTGATCAGGATAGCTGCTAAATCAAAGGAGTGAATTTTTTTTTATTGTCAAACAGTAACAGCAGCCTAGAGACATTATTTATGAGATAGATAACGATAAAAATAGTTCAGAGATAAGCACTTAATATACTTTCGGACTAAATTGCAATTTTTAGAATATCCTAATACAGTTATTTATTTGTTTAAAAATAATGAATAAAAAAAAATTAAAAATAAAAATTTACTTCGTCAGAGATTTGAACTCGTTACCTTTGACTCGAAAAGCCATTGCTCTGCGAAACTGCCACAAGGCACAAGTTAAAAGAAAATATACAGGACATTTATAAAAAAAAAAAAAACAACAACTCATTTTTAATCAATATTACTTACTGAAAGAAAAATGTAAAATCTTTTATTTAGTATTCTACAAATTCTGTTCCAAATTGTTGTATTTTATATGAATTTATTAAATTGTTTATGTTTAATAACGTTATTAGTACAAAGAAAGCATTTTTAATGGTGAAGCAATATTTTACCTTTAAAAGACCAAATCTAGTAATATTTATATAAATAAAAATAGATTACATCTTTTCCAAGAGTTATTCATCCTGCAAGGAATGACCTTTCCGTTTTTTATTTTCGTAGTAAAACGACATAGAGAACTCTATAGATATTTAAATAAGAAACATTTGCATTTTTTATCAAAATAAATTTCAATTTAAAGTAAAAATTCACAGTTGCATAAAATTAGTAAATTGATTATAAAAATCATTATTATGACAATTTTTTGATAAGCAATCTTTTTTTTTTCCTTTTTTTGGACAATTTAGAGTAGTTTTGAATATTCAACATTTCTGTAATCTACCAATTTTAATTTTATTATTTAGTTTATATAAATAGAAAACTTAGACACCTGTTATATCCGAGACACTTCAGAAAGATAGTACCATTTCTATTTAAAGACTATCACATAACCTATTTAAAAACGCAACCGACAAATCGTACTAATATAAAATGTTAGCTTCAAACATTTAAAGCATATATATTTCAATGCATTTCCGATGGCATTTCTTTCGTAATAACTATAAGTCTGATGGTGAAATAGCAGTTTTGACAGAGTTGAAAATTGCCTTTTATTGGAAGGGTAATGACGAGTGGTTGTGTACAGGGCTTCTCCTGACTGCCAGATCTTGTGAAAAATCTTTAAAATGTGTTTTTTATGTTCTTCTCTCCAGCCTGTTGAAATTTATCTTAATTGTTTGTTTACTGCAAATCATTTACCCCATTTTCAGGTAAGTATTGGAAAGCGAGTTAAATACCTTTGATTTAACTCTTAAAAAAAACTGCGAAATGTATCTTATGAGAGAGAATGATGGCATAACTAGAGGCATAAATTTATGAAGCGCTGAGCTTCATTAGGCACATATCAAGTAATGATAATAAAAAAGTACAAGAAGAGTTTTTTTTGTTGGTGCAGTGAGATAAAGTGTGTCCATTTCTTAGTCCAATCTTGCATTTTCGGGTGCCAACGGAGCTGTTAAGTTTGAATACTAAATCTACTTTCAGATATCAGAAAAATAAAGTTTGTAATTTATCAGATTAACCTTTTTGGCTGGCAAACAATACTCCTTAATACTGTAGCGAGGTGTAAAAATTGAGTTGGTTTAGCTATATTGTTAGACTCGACACACTGTCAAAATAATCCTTAATAAACAGGGCCGGCTTCTGTTTTAAAAACGACCAGAGCATTTACGACAATCAGGCCCATAATTACATATCATATGATAATATGTAATTTTTTACACGACGCACAGATGACCCATTTATAAGAGAATATTAGAAAACCTTTAACAATTTAATCGGCATCTATGTGGCCGTTTAAGTGACCCATACAGACAAGTTGAGGTAGAGGCTCACAGGGCATTTGCCTTAATGCCCATATAGCCAGTCCGTCCCTGTCAAAAAAAAAAAAAAAATTAAAAAAATTAGCAAGGTAAGCTAGATGATCTACGTAAATAAAAAATTGACATGTCTTTCTCTTGATTTCTGATCAGGATAGCTGCTAAATCAAAGGAGTGAATTTTTTTTTATTGTCAAACAGTAACAGCAGCCTAGAGACATTATTTATGAGATAGATAACGATAAAAATAGTTCAGAGATAAGCACTTAATATACTTTCGGACTAAATTGCAATTTTTAGAATATCCTAATACAGTTATTTATTTGTTTAAAAATAATGAATAAAAAAAAATTAAAAATAAAAATTTACTTCGTCAGAGATTTGAACTCGTTACCTTTGACTCGAAAAGCCATTGCTCTGCGAAACTGCCACAAGGCACAAGTTAAAAGAAAATATACAGGACATTTATAAAAAAAAAAAAAACAACAACTCATTTTTAATCAATATTACTTACTGAAAGAAAAATGTAAAATCTTTTATTTAGTATTCTACAAATTCTGTTCCAAATTGTTGTATTTTATATGAATTTATTAAATTGTTTATGTTTAATAACGTTATTAGTACAAAGAAAGCATTTTTAATGGTGAAGCAATATTTTACCTTTAAAAGACCAAATCTAGTAATATTTATATAAATAAAAATAGATTACATCTTTTCCAAGAGTTATTCATCCTGCAAGGAATGACCTTTCCGTTTTTTATTTTCGTAGTAAAACGACATAGAGAACTCTATAGATATTTAAATAAGAAACATTTGCATTTTTTATCAAAATAAATTTCAATTTAAAGTAAAAATTCACAGTTGCATAAAATTAGTAAATTGATTATAAAAATCATTATTATGACAATTTTTTGATAAGCAATCTTTTTTTTTTCCTTTTTTTGGACAATTTAGAGTAGTTTTGAATATTCAACATTTCTGTAATCTACCAATTTTAATTTTATTATTTAGTTTATATAAATAGAAAACTTAGACACCTGTTATATCCGAGACACTTCAGAAAGATAGTACCATTTCTATTTAAAGACTATCACATAACCTATTTAAAAACGCAACCGACAAATCGTACTAATATAAAATGTTAGCTTCAAACATTTAAAGCATATATATTTCAATGCATTTCCGATGGCATTTCTTTCGTAATAACTATAAGTCTGATGGTGAAATAGCAGTTTTGACAGAGTTGAAAATTGCCTTTTATTGGAAGGGTAATGACGAGTGGTTGTGTACAGGGCTTCTCCTGACTGCCAGATCTTGTGAAAAATCTTTAAAATGTGTTTTTTATGTTCTTCTCTCCAGCCTGTTGAAATTTATCTTAATTGTTTGTTTACTGCAAATCATTTACCCCATTTTCAGGTAAGTATTGGAAAGCGAGTTAAATACCTTTGATTTAACTCTTAAAAAAAACTGCGAAATGTATCTTATGAGAGAGAATGGTGGCACAACTAGAGGCATAAATTTATGAAGCGCTGAGCTTCATTAGGCACATATCAAGTAATGATAATAAAAAAGTACAAGAAGAGTTTTTTTTGTTGGTGCAGTGAGATAAAGTGTGTCCATTTCTTAGTCCAATCTTGCATTTTCGGGTGCCAACGGAGCTGTTAAGTTTGAATACTAAATCTACTTTCAGATATCAGAAAAATAAAGTTTGTAATTTATCAGATTAACCTTTTTGGCTGGCAAACAATACTCCTTAATACTGTAGCGAGGTGTAAAAATTGAGTTGGTTTAGCTATATTGTTAGACTCGACACACTGTCAAAATAATCCTTAATAAACAGGGCCGGCTTCTGTTTTAAAAACGACCAGAGCATTTACGACAATCAGGCCCATAATTACATATCATATGATAATATGTAATTTTTTACACGACGCACAGATGACCCATTTATAAGAGAATATTAGAAAACCTTTAACAATTTAATCGGCATCTATGTGGCCGTTTAAGTGACCCATACAGACAAGTTGAGGTAGAGGCTCACAGGGCATTTGCCTTAATGCCCATATAGCCAGTCCGTCCCTGTCAAAAAAAAAAAAAAAATTAAAAAAATTAGCAAGGTAAGCTAGATGATCTACGTAAATAAAAAATTGACATGTCTTTCTCTTGATTTCTGATCAGGATAGCTGCTAAATCAAAGGAGTGAATTTTTTTTTATTGTCAAACAGTAACAGCAGCCTAGAGACATTATTTATGAGATAGATAACGATAAAAATAGTTCAGAGATAAGCACTTAATATACTTTCGGACTAAATTGCAATTTTTAGAATATCCTAATACAGTTATTTATTTGTTTAAAAATAATGAATAAAAAAAAATTAAAAATAAAAATTTACTTCGTCAGAGATTTGAACTCGTTACCTTTGACTCGAAAAGCCATTGCTCTGCGAAACTGCCACAAGGCACAAGTTAAAAGAAAATATACAGGACATTTATAAAAAAAAAAAAAACAACAACTCATTTTTAATCAATATTACTTACTGAAAGAAAAATGTAAAATCTTTTATTTAGTATTCTACAAATTCTGTTCCAAATTGTTGTATTTTATATGAATTTATTAAATTGTTTATGTTTAATAACGTTATTAGTACAAAGAAAGCATTTTTAATGGTGAAGCAATATTTTACCTTTAAAAGACCAAATCTAGTAATATTTATATAAATAAAAATAGATTACATCTTTTCCAAGAGTTATTCATCCTGCAAGGAATGACCTTTCCGTTTTTTATTTTCGTAGTAAAACGACATAGAGAACTCTATAGATATTTAAATAAGAAACATTTGCATTTTTTATCAAAATAAATTTCAATTTAAAGTAAAAATTCACAGTTGCATAAAATTAGTAAATTGATTATAAAAATCATTATTATGACAATTTTTTGATAAGCAATCTTTTTTTTTTCCTTTTTTTGGACAATTTAGAGTAGTTTTGAATATTCAACATTTCTGTAATCTACCAATTTTAATTTTATTATTTAGTTTATATAAATAGAAAACTTAGACACCTGTTATATCCGAGACACTTCAGAAAGATAGTACCATTTCTATTTAAAGACTATCACATAACCTATTTAAAAACGCAACCGACAAATCCTACTAATATAAAATGTTAGCTTCAAACATTTAAAGCATATATATTTCAATGCATTTCCGATGGCATTTCTTTCGTAATAACTATAAGTCTGATGGTGAAATAGCAGTTTTGACAGAGTTGAAAATTGCCTTTTATTGGAAGGGTAATGACGAGTGGTTGTGTACAGGGCTTCTCCTGACTGCCAGATCTTGTGAAAAATCTTTAAAATGTGTTTTTTATGTTCTTCTCTCCAGCCTGTTGAAATTTATCTTAATTGTTTGTTTACTGCAAATCATTTACCCCATTTTCAGGTAAGTATTGGAAAGCGAGTTAAATACCTTTGATTTAACTCTTAAAAAAAACTGCGAAATGTATCTTATGAGAGAGAATGGTGGCACAACTAGAGGCATAAATTTATGAAGCGCTGAGCTTCATTAGGCACATATCAAGTAATGATAATAAAAAAGTACAAGAAGAGTTTTTTTTGTTGGTGCAGTGAGATAAAGTGTGTCCATTTCTTAGTCCAATCTTGCATTTTCGGGTGCCAACGGAGCTGTTAAGTTTGAATACTAAATCTACTTTCAGATATCAGAAAAATAAAGTTTGTAATTTATCAGATTAACCTTTTTGGCTGGCAAACAATACTCCTTAATACTGTAGCGAGGTGTAAAAATTGAGTTGGTTTAGCTATATTGTTAGACTCGACACACTGTCAAAATAATCCTTAATAAACAGGGCCGGCTTCTGTTTTAAAAACGACCAGAGCATTTACGACAATCAGGCCCATAATTACATATCATATGATAATATGTAATTTTTTACACGACGCACAGATGACCCATTTATAAGAGAATATTAGAAAACCTTTAACAATTTAATCGGCATCTATGTGGCCGTTTAAGTGACCCATACAGACAAGTTGAGGTAGAGGCTCACAGGGCATTTGCCTTAATGCCCATATAGCCAGTCCGTCCCTGTCAAAAAAAAAAAAAAAATTAAAAAAATTAGCAAGGTAAGCTAGATGATCTACGTAAATAAAAAATTGACATGTCTTTCTCTTGATTTCTGATCAGGATAGCTGCTAAATCAAAGGAGTGAATTTTTTTTTATTGTCAAACAGTAACAGCAGCCTAGAGACATTATTTATGAGATAGATAACGATAAAAATAGTTCAGAGATAAGCACTTAATATACTTTCGGACTAAATTGCAATTTTTAGAATATCCTAATACAGTTATTTATTTGTTTAAAAATAATGAATAAAAAAAAATTAAAAATAAAAATTTACTTCGTCAGAGATTTGAACTCGTTACCTTTGACTCGAAAAGCCATTGCTCTGCGAAACTGCCACAAGGCACAAGTTAAAAGAAAATATACAGGACATTTATAAAAAAAAAAAAAACAACAACTCATTTTTAATCAATATTACTTACTGAAAGAAAAATGTAAAATCTTTTATTTAGTATTCTACAAATTCTGTTCCAAATTGTTGTATTTTATATGAATTTATTAAATTGTTTATGTTTAATAACGTTATTAGTACAAAGAAAGCATTTTTAATGGTGAAGCAATATTTTACCTTTAAAAGACCAAATCTAGTAATATTTATATAAATAAAAATAGATTACATCTTTTCCAAGAGTTATTCATCCTGCAAGGAATGACCTTTCCGTTTTTTATTTTCGTAGTAAAACGACATAGAGAACTCTATAGATATTTAAATAAGAAACATTTGCATTTTTTATCAAAATAAATTTCAATTTAAAGTAAAAATTCACAGTTGCATAAAATTAGTAAATTGATTATAAAAATCATTATTATGACAATTTTTTGATAAGCAATCTTTTTTTTTTCCTTTTTTTGGACAATTTAGAGTAGTTTTGAATATTCAACATTTCTGTAATCTACCAATTTTAATTTTATTATTTAGTTTATATAAATAGAAAACTTAGACACCTGTTATATCCGAGACACTACAGAAAGATAGTACCATTTCTATTTAAAGACTATCACATAACCTATTTAAAAACGCAACCGACAAATCGTACTAATATAAAATGTTAGCTTCAAACATTTAAAGCATATATATTTCAATGCATTTCCGATGGCATTTCTTTCGTAATAACTATAAGTCTGATGGTGAAATAGCAGTTTTGACAGAGTTGAAAATTGCCTTTTATTGGAAGGGTAATGACGAGTGGTTGTGTACAGGGCTTCTCCTGACTGCCAGATCTTGTGAAAAATCTTTAAAATGTGTTTTTTATGTTCTTCTCTCCAGCCTGTTGAAATTTATCTTAATTGTTTGTTTACTGCAAATCATTTACCCCATTTTCAGGTAAGTATTGGAAAGCGAGTTAAATACCTTTGATTTAACTCTTAAAAAAAACTGCGAAATGTATCTTATGAGAGAGAATGGTGGCACAACTAGAGGCATAAATTTATGAAGCGCTGAGCTTCATTAGGCACATATCAAGTAATGATAATAAAAAAGTACAAGAAGAGTTTTTTTTGTTGGTGCAGTGAGATAAAGTGTGTCCATTTCTTAGTCCAATCTTGCATTTTCGGGTGCCAACGGAGCTGTTAAGTTTGAATACTAAATCTACTTTCAGATATCAGAAAAATAAAGTTTGTAATTTATCAGATTAACCTTTTTGGCTGGCAAACAATACTCCTTAATACTGTAGCGAGGTGTAAAAATTGAGTTGGTTTAGCTATATTGTTAGACTCGACACACTGTCAAAATAATCCTTAATAAACAGGGCCGGCTTCTGTTTTAAAAACGACCAGAGCATTTACGACAATCAGGCCCATAATTACATATCATATGATAATATGTAATTTTTTACACGACGCACAGATGACCCATTTATAAGAGAATATTAGAAAACCTTTAACAATTTAATCGGCATCTATGTGGCCGTTTAAGTGACCCATACAGACAAGTTGAGGTAGAGGCTCACAGGGCATTTGCCTTAATGCCCATATAGCCAGTCCGTCCCTGTCAAAAAAAAAAAAAAAATTAAAAAAATTAGCAAGGTAAGCTAGATGATCTACGTAAATAAAAAATTGACATGTCTTTCTCTTGATTTCTGATCAGGATAGCTGCTAAATCAAAGGAGTGAATTTTTTTTTATTGTCAAACAGTAACAGCAGCCTAGAGACATTATTTATGAGATAGATAACGATAAAAATAGTTCAGAGATAAGCACTTAATATACTTTCGGACTAAATTGCAATTTTTAGAATATCCTAATACAGTTATTTATTTGTTTAAAAATAATGAATAAAAAAAAATTAAAAATAAAAATTTACTTCGTCAGAGATTTGAACTCGTTACCTTTGACTCGAAAAGCCATTGCTCTGCGAAACTGCCACAAGGCACAAGTTAAAAGAAAATATACAGGACATTTATAAAAAAAAAAAAAACAACAACTCATTTTTAATCAATATTACTTACTGAAAGAAAAATGTAAAATCTTTTATTTAGTATTCTACAAATTCTGTTCCAAATTGTTGTATTTTATATGAATTTATTAAATTGTTTATGTTTAATAACGTTATTAGTACAAAGAAAGCATTTTTAATGGTGAAGCAATATTTTACCTTTAAAAGACCAAATCTAGTAATATTTATATAAATAAAAATAGATTACATCTTTTCCAAGAGTTATTCATCCTGCAAGGAATGACCTTTCCGTTTTTTATTTTCGTAGTAAAACGACATAGAGAACTCTATAGATATTTAAATAAGAAACATTTGCATTTTTTATCAAAATAAATTTCAATTTAAAGTAAAAATTCACAGTTGCATAAAATTAGTAAATTGATTATAAAAATCATTATTATGACAATTTTTTGATAAGCAATCTTTTTTTTTTCCTTTTTTTGGACAATTTAGAGTAGTTTTGAATATTCAACATTTCTGTAATCTACCAATTTTAATTTTATTATTTAGTTTATATAAATAGAAAACTTAGACACCTGTTATATCCGAGACACTTCAGAAAGATAGTACCATTTCTATTTAAAGACTATCACATAACCTATTTAAAAACGCAACCGACAAATCGTACTAATATAAAATGTTAGCTTCAAACATTTAAAGCATATATATTTCAATGCATTTCCGATGGCATTTCTTTCGTAATAACTTTAAGTCTGATGGTGAAATAGCAGTTTTGACAGAGTTGAAAATTGCCTTTTATTGGAAGGGTAATGACGAGTGGTTGTGTACAGGGCTTCTCCTGACTGCCAGATCTTGTGAAAAATCTTTAAAATGTGTTTTTTATGTTCTTCTCTCCAGCCTGTTGAAATTTATCTTAATTGTTTGTTTACTGCAAATCATTTACCCCATTTTCAGGTAAGTATTGGAAAGCGAGTTAAATACCTTTGATTTAACTCTTAAAAAAAACTGCGAAATGTATCTTATGAGAGAGAATGATGGCATAACTAGAGGCATAAATTTATGAAGCGCTGAGCTTCATTAGGCACATATCAAGTAATGATAATAAAAAAGTACAAGAAGAGTTTTTTTTGTTGGTGCAGTGAGATAAAGTGTGTCCATTTCTTAGTCCAATCTTGCATTTTCGGGTGCCAACGGAGCTGTTAAGTTTGAATACTAAATCTACTTTCAGATATCAGAAAAATAAAGTTTGTAATTTATCAGATTAACCTTTTTGGCTGGCAAACAATACTCCTTAATACTGTAGCGAGGTGTAAAAATTGAGTTGGTTTAGCTATATTGTTAGACTCGACACACTGTCAAAATAATCCTTAATAAACAGGGCCGGCTTCTGTTTTAAAAACGACCAGAGCATTTACGACAATCAGGCCCATAATTACATATCATATGATAATATGTAATTTTTTACACGACGCACAGATGACCCATTTATAAGAGAATATTAGAAAACCTTTAACAATTTAATCGGCATCTATGTGGCCGTTTAAGTGACCCATACAGACAAGTTGAGGTAGAGGCTCACAGGGCATTTGCCTTAATGCCCATATAGCCAGTCCGTCCCTGTCAAAAAAAAAAAAAAATTAAAAAAATTAGCAAGGTAAGCTAGATGATCTACGTAAATAAAAAATTGACATGTCTTTCTCTTGATTTCTGATCAGGATAGCTGCTAAATCAAAGGAGTGAATTTTTTTTTATTGTCAAACAGTAACAGCAGCCTAGAGACATTATTTATGAGATAGATAACGATAAAAATAGTTCAGAGATAAGCACTTAATATACTTTCGGACTAAATTGCAATTTTTAGAATATCCTAATACAGTTATTTATTTGTTTAAAAAAATAATGAATAAAAAAAAAATAAAAATAAAAATTTACTTCGTCAGAGATTTGAACTCGTTACCTTTGACTCGAAAAGCCATTGCTCTGCGAAACTGCCACAAGGCACAAGTAAAAAGAAAATATACAGGACATTTATAAAAAAAAAAAAACAACAACTCATTTTTAATCAATATTACTTACTGAAAGAAAAATGTAAAATCTTTTATTTAGTATTCTACAAATTCTGTTCCAAATTGTTGTATTTTATATGAATTTATTAAATTGTTTATGTTTAATAACGTTATTAGTACAAAGAAAGCATTTTTAATGGTGAAGCAATATTTTACCTTTAAAAGACCAAATCTAGTAATATTTATATAAATAAAAATAGATTACATCTTTTCCAAGAGTTATTCATCCTGCAAGGAATGACCTTTCCGTTTTTTATTTTCGTAGTAAAACGACA
The DNA here is from genome assembly GCA_030265305.1 of Biomphalaria pfeifferi. Taxonomy (NCBI): domain Eukaryota; kingdom Metazoa; phylum Mollusca; class Gastropoda; family Planorbidae; genus Biomphalaria; species Biomphalaria pfeifferi. Next base: position 1,581,120 of record JASAOG010000163.1, read on the forward strand.
TAGAGAACTCTATAGATATTTAAATAAGAAACATTTGCATTTTTTATCAAAATAAATTTCAATTTAAAGTAAAAATTCACAGTTGCATAAAATTAGTAAATTGATTATAAAAATCATTATTATGACATTTTGATAAACAATCTTTTTTTTTTCCTTTTTTTGGACAATTTAGAGTAGTTTTGAATATTCAACATTTCTGTAATCTACCAATTTTAATTTTATTATTTAGTTTATATAAATAAAAACTTAGATATCTTATATCAGAGATCGTGCAGAAAGATGGTACCATTTCTATTTAACAGGTGGGTTCCCTGTACCGGTTTGAGAACCCTTTCCTATGGTTCCTGGGTGTTTCCTCACCGGTGGTGAGGAACAGGATCATAGGAAAGGTTTTCGGTAGTGAGGACACCTTCAGGGCTGAGGTTACCACTCTTGAGGAAGAGAGAGTAAAAGTGACTCTTCACTGGGTGTCACCCACCATCTCAAAGAAAAAAAAATTGAGATTTTCAGCACTCTCGCCGCAGAAGGCTCAAAACCAGAAGCTGTTAGACTTGGGGTCAGTGACAAGTGGGCGGCTTGGATCAAACTCCGCAAGGGTACCGAGCTACCCCATTACATACAGTTGAAGTATGAAGAAGACCCCAGGACCTATAAGGTCTTAATCACTACACCGGGGAGAAGGCAGCAATGCTGGTTCTGCCAAAAGGAGGATCATTGGTCAAACCAATGTCCCAACAGGGCTCCCCCCAGGGGCTTCAAAAAAGACGTCGAAAGGTCCGTTGAAGCAAAAAAGACCACTTATGCGTCGGCCTTAAAGAAAGATAGTGGAAAAGGGCAGACCAAAGCTATACCTATTATAGCTATACCTCCCGAGACAAATGAGGACGGTTTCCAACCAGTAATAAATAAAAAAAAAGGTACAACACCTGAAAAACGCATGGACAGTGGGAAGGGTACCCTTTCCCCCCCAAAAAAAGGCGAAAGTAGCACATTGTCTAACACACACAAAAAAATGAAAACGACCGGTCACGCTAGATCGGAGCCTAGCTCTCCAAACATAATAAACAGAAAAAGAACTCTTTCTTTGTCCTCTGCCTCGGATGACCAGGGGGAAGGCTCTGAGGTGAGAGGGGAAAGAGAGGGAACGGGAGAGGAAATGGTGTTGTTGGAAGATATCCCGAGCTCTCCTGGACCTCTAGTTATTGATGAAGGGGAGGATCCTGACACACACAGAGTCATACTCACACACACAACTCAATAACCCACCAACACACAACCATGGCAAACATTACAATCCCTTCACTTAACATTCGAAACCTGAAAAACAAACAAAACTACATAGTTCACCCAATAGAAACACGAAAACTGGACTTTATATTCTTACAGAGATTAAATACCATTTCAATTTTCATAAAAACACACATACGCCCTAGTTACAAACAACCCCATTTAAATATATAATCATGGAGGACATCACGTTTTTGACGCTCAACATTCACGGACTCACCAACAAACAAAAATACGTAGTTCATTTATCCAGAAAGTACAAACCAGACTTTATTTTTTTACAAGAAACAAATTTGGGCACAGAACACAAAGCACAAATATACACAACAGATATGGGCTTTAGGGAAGGGTGTTTTAGTTATGGTAGCAGATCCAGGGGGGTAGCCATCTTTCAAGTGTCAGATAGGTTTAAAATAGTACACAAATATAGTGATAACAAAGGGAGAGTAGTCATCATAAAAGTGGAAACAAGAAATGAAACAATTACACTGGCTAACATCTATGCACCAGCAAAAAAAACTGAGAAACGGGAATTTTTTGAATTCTTGAGCGGAAAATTACATGACACATATAAAGGGGATACTTTGATTCTAGGAGGGGACTTTAATTACATCACGTCCTCACTAGACAGGCAGTACACAGCAACGGCGAATCTTCCTCTACAGATGAACCCTACCATAAATAACTTTCTGAAAGACATTGAGAGCGAATTCAAAATAATTGATGCGTACAGAAGAGTAAACCCCACAGGTCAGGACACTACTTCGGTGAGCAAAGCTTATCCCGCAACTTCCAGACTAGACAGAATTTATGTTCCAACGGAGTACCATATAAATAAGATTGATCATTTGGAAGAGTCTCTGGAATACTCAGACCATAAGGCAGTAATAGTTGCAATAAGTAAGGAAAGAAAAAAAAAGAAAAGGAAAACTAGTCACTGGAAATTTAATAACTCTCTCCTAGAAATACCTCTTTTTATAGAACTAATCTCAAACACACTCAATTCCTGCTTGCAAGATTTAAACAATCCAAACGTTAACCTAGCACAAATATGGACAATAGTTAAAAATTCAATAAAACAACAATGTCAGGTAATATCAACACTGGTACAAACACGGAGAAAACAAGAATTAGAAAAACTAAAGCACACTCTATTACACGCTGAGGATGAAATAGATAGAACACAAGCCTCTTTAAAGCTGGCAGAATTAAACAACTACATCTACAAAGGAGCTGAAGTTAGATGCAGAAACTATATTAGTCAGGAAGGTCCTAATAAACTCTTCTTGTCATTTGAACAAAATGTCCAGTCAAAAAAATGCATAACAAGTGTTCTTGATATACACGGCTCCAAAGTTGAAGATGAAGACAAAATAAAAGATGTTTTCACGAGACATTTCACAAACATCTATCAGGAAGAACCCATAAATAAAGAGGCTCAAGAATGTTTTCTAAAACATTGCAAACAGTTGAAACAGGCTGATGCAGAACGTTTGGGGACCCCATTTACTCTAGACGAACTCAAAACGGCATTAGACTCGACACAAAACAATAAATCCCCCGGACCGGACGGTCTGACATTCGAGTTCTATACGGCTTTTTTTCCCTTAATAAGTCCTGTATTACTGCGACTATATAGTGACGCTATCATAACAGGACAACTTCCAGAAAAATTCAACGAAGCATATATTACTCTAATAGCCAAAAAAACAACAGATAACAGTTCTCCAAGTGACTACAGGCCCATTTCACTACTCAATACAGACTATAAACTACTGACAAAAATGATCTTTAAACGTCTTAAACCCTTCATTCCCCAACTCGTAGGACAAGACCAATACTGCACCCACCCCGACAGGAATATTGATGGAATGACACACTTCATTCGAGATTTTATCATTTACAGCCATGAACAAAACTCTAGCGCTTCCTTGTTATCTGTAGACCAAGAGAAAGCATTTGACAGAGTCAGTCATAACTACCTCTTTAAAGTATTAGAAAAATGTAAAATCATCCCTTTTTTAATTAAATTTATTAAACTAATTTACACCAATGCCAACAGTAGACTAATAATCAACCATTCTCTAAGCCAACCTTTTCCAATTCAAAGATCCGTTAGACAGGGCTGTCCCTTATCCCCCTTTTTATATATCCTTTGTATAGAACCTTTTCTAGAATCTATTAGGTCAGATCCATCTATCAAAGGAACAAAAATCCCGGGACCCATCCCGGTAGCCAAAGTCAAGGCCTATGCCGACGACACAACATTTTTTCCCTCCTCTGAAAAGGATATAAATAACATTGTTAAAAAGTTTACTCTTTTTGGCCATGCCAGTGGATCAAAAATTAACATAAATAAATCCTCAATAATGGGTGTAGGGAGGTGGACATTTAAGGAAAAATATTCATTGAAACTTGTAAACAGAATCAAAATATGTGGTATAGAATACAAAAGAAACCCTTTTTTGTTCTGTGAAGATCAGTGGAAAAATATTATTATTAAGGCATCCAATATAGTTAACATGTACAAGCATACAAGTTCTACCATCTTTGGTAGAGCCATTCTAATAAACAATTTAGTCATCCCAAAGATAGTCTATCTAGCCAATATTATAGAACCTCCAACAAAATACATATTTCAATTAAATAACATAATTAGAAGCTTCATCTTCAAAAACACACTTAAAAACATCAAACATACTACAATCATTCAAAACAAAGAGGATGGGGGGATCAATTTACAAGACATCAAAACTAAAATATGTGCACTCAGATTAAAATTCATAGGTCAAGTAGTTAAAAATCCAAGTGATTTCCCCTTTACAATATATTATTATGGTTTGAGATTAAGCAATTTAATTCCAATACAAAACAACGCTCCACACTATTTTGGTACAAACTTACATCCTTTTTATAGATCCATTTCAAGAACTCTTCCTGGCAATGAACCCTTAATACACAAGAAATATAAAGAAATATACACAACATTAAAAAAACAGTTACAAGAAAATTTAGCTATGAGGATTAAATGGGGAAAAGATTTAAATATAACAGATTTTAAAGACACTTTTACAAACCTTCATAACAAACACATTACAACAAAGGCTAAAGAAATATCTTACAGACTCATCTTTGGGATGACTCCATTTTCAAAAAAAAAACCTGGTGTAAAATTTTGTAAAATTTGTCAATCTGTTAATGGTGATAATGAAAAGCATTTATATTTAGAATGTTCTTTTTTTAGTAATGTCAGAAATACTGTAAGAGAGTTATTGGAAGGAAACTGTGAAACCCATGTGAACATTAATTTATCTATTCTCTTAAATAAGTTGCCTAAAGCTAAACACAAAATGATACAAAATTTCAATTTAATAATTATATCTGAATACAGAAACTTAGTATGGAACAGTAGACTTAAAGCTATGTATCAAAATGTCAATTATAACCCTAATATGTTGGATACAATATATAGAAATATAGTTGATTTTAAAATTGAACACTATAAAGGCTAACCCCAAATGTAATTTACTTGATCCATTGTATGTACATATGTTATATATATATATATTTTTTTTTATCTTATTTTTTTTTTTTTTTTTTTAAATGTAATGGAAGGTTATATTTGTATCATAAATTATCAATTTACAAAGTCTGTTTAAACAATGAAGAAAACAAGTTTGAATGTATGGGTGTGTGTGTTTTATATTTAAAATTTGCATGTGTATGTATCTAATACATCATTTATTTGCTTTAAAAATTATTACTTCTAAAAATTACCTGTAAACTATGTATTTATTTTCTTTCAACAAGAGAGACAATCAGGACTGGAAGATGCAAGGTGAAACTTCTTTTGATTACATCCCTTTGACCAGATCAACAAAATTTCAAGACAACCCAAACAGGACCGGATTTCATGATATTGAACCAAATGGACTACTAAATTGTTTAAAAAACATAGCAGAAACGGAAAAAGAGGAAAAAAAAAGAACACTATTACAATAAACAATAATAAAAAAAAAAATAGAGATAACCTAAAAATGAGTTATATACCAAAATGAAATAACTTTTAAGTTCTTCATGCACATACTTACTTTGAGCTCTGTACTTTTGTAGAAACCAAATTACTTCATTATATGTACATTTTTGTAACTCTAGCAGACCCCAAAGAATCCTAGGGATATAGGATGAAGGTCCTTTGTCTTAGGTTCTTAAGGGAAAAATTGTTGCAAAAATAATATAAACAAAAATGAATTTTAAAAACTCATAAGTCTTTAAAAAAAAAAAAAAAAAAAAAAATTATTTTTGGCAATACTCATTTTAAGGAACACTTTCAAAATTTTTTTGTGAATGTCATCAATTTCTGGACATTTACTGCCACCATTTTATGGACCTTTGCTGTCACCTTTTTCTGGACCATTGCTGTATCATTCTATTGGACTTCTGCTGTCATCATTTTCTGGACCCTTTGCTGTCACCATTTTATGGATCTTCGCTGCAGACTACTCCGCGATCGTACAGAAAATCCTAAAATATGACTTTGATAAGATGTTTTCAATGAAATTTTCCTTGTATTATTATTATTTTTTTTAATTTAGAACAATGTTTTGTGTGTCTTCTTTTGAATTAAAAAAAAAAAAAAAAAAAAAAAAAAAAAAAAAAAAAAGCTAAATAAAGAGGCCAAGAGCCCAAAAAAGAGGCAATACCCAAAAAAGAGGCAAAGAAAAGAGGCAAAGCCCAAGGATTCCTAGGATGTACTAAGCTCGACACGTGTAGTCAAAAGCTAAAAAGCTGAGGTATCCTAAAAAAAAAAAAAAAGAAAAAAAAAAAAAAAAAAAAAAAAAAAAAGAAAAAAAAAAAAAAACATTTCTATTTAAAGACTATCACATAACCTATTTAAAAACGCAACCGACAAATCGTACTAATATAAAATGTTAGCTTCAAACATTTAAAGCATATATATTTCAATGCATTTCCGATGGCATTTCTTTCGTAATAACTATAAGTCTGATGGTGAAATAGCAGTTTTGACAGAGTTGAAAATTGCCTTTTATTGGAAGGGTAATGACGAGTGGTTGTGTACAGGGCTTCTCCTGACTGCCAGATCTTGTGAAAAATCTTTAAAATGTGTTTTTTATGTTCTTCTCTCTAGCCTGTTGAAATTTATCTTAATTGTTTGTTTACTGCAAATCATTTACCCCATTTTCAGGTAAGTATTGGAAAGCGAGTTAAATACCTTTGATTTAACTCTTAAAAAAAACTGCGAAATGTATCTTATGAGAGAGAATGGTGGCACAACTAGAGGCATAAATTTATGAAGCGCTGAGCTTCATTAGGCACATATCAAGTAATGATAATAAAAAAGTACAAGAAGAGTTTTTTTTGTTGGTGCAGTGAGATAAAGTGTGTCCATTTCTTAGTCCAATCTTGCATTTTCGGGTGCCAACGGAGCTGTTAAGTTTGAATACTAAATCTACTTTCAGATATCAGAAAAATAAAGTTTGTAATTTATCAGATTAACCTTTTTGGCTGGCAAACAATACTCCTTAATACTGTAGCGAGGTGTAAAAATTGAGTTGGTTTAGCTATATTGTTAGACTCGACACACTGTCAAAATAATCCTTAATAAACAGGGCCGGCTTCTGTTTTAAAAACGACCAGAGCATTTACGACAATCAGGCCCATAATTACATATCATATGATAATATGTAATTTTTTACACGACGCACAGATGACCCATTTATAAGAGAATATTAGAAAACCTTTAACAATTTAATCGGCATCTATGTGGCCGTTTAAGTGACCCATACAGACAAGTTGAGGTAGAGGCTCACAGGGCATTTGCCTTAATGCCCATATAGCCAGTCCGTCCCTGTCAAAAAAAAAAAAATTAAAAAAATTAGCAAGGTAAGCTAGATGATCTACGTAAATAAAAAATTGACATGTCTTTCTCTTGATTTCTGATCAGGATAGCTGCTAAATCAAAGGAGTGAATTTTTTTTTATTGTCAAACAGTAACAGCAGCCTAGAGACATTATTTATGAGATAGATAACGATAAAAATAGTTCAGAGATAAGCACTTAATATACTTTCGGACTAAATTGCAATTTTTACAATATCCTAATACAATTATTTATTTGTTTAAAAATAATGAATAAAAAAAAAATAAAAATAAAAATTTACATCGTCAGAGATTTGAACACGTTACCTTTGACTCGAAAAGCCATTGCTCTGCGAAACTGCCACAAGGCACAAGTTTAAAGAAAATATACAGGACATTTATAAAAACAAAAAAAACAAATCATTTTTAATCAATATTACTTACTGAAAGAAAAATGTAAAATCTTTTATTTAGTATTCTACAAATTCTGTTCCAAATTGTTGTATTTTATATGAATTTATTAAATTGTTTATGTTTAATAACGTTATTAGTACAAAGAAAGCATTTTTAATGGTGAAGCAATATTTTACCTTTAAAAGACCAAATCTAGTAATATTTATATAAATAAAAATAGATTACATCTTTTCCAAGAGTTATTCATCCTGCAAGGAATGACCTTTCCGTTTTTTATTTTCGTAGTAAAACGACATAGAGAACTCTATAGATATTTAAATAAGAAACATTTGCATTTTTTATGAAAATAAATTTCAATTTAAAGTAAAAATTCACAGTTGCATAAAATTAGTAAATTGATTATAAAAATCATTATTATGACAATTTTTTGATAAACAATCTTTTTTTTTTCCTTTTATTGGACAATTTAGAGTAGTTTTGAATATTCAGCATTTCTGTAATCTACCAATTTTAATTTTATTATTTAGTTCATATAAATAGAAAACTTAGACACCTGTTATATCCGAGACATTTCAGAAAGATAGTACCATTTCTATTTAAAGACTATCACATAACCTATTTAAAAACGCAACCGACAAATCGTACTAATATAAAATGTTAGCTTCAAACATTTAAAGCATATATATTTCAATGCATTTCCGATGGCATTTCTTTCGTAATAACTATAAGTCTGATGGTGAAATAGCAGTTTTGACAGAGTTGAAAATTGCCTTTTATTGGAAGGGTAATGACGAGTGGTTGTGTACAGGGCTTCTCCTGACTGCCAGATCTTGTGAAAAATCTTTAAAATGTGTTTTTTATGTTCTTCTCTCCAGCCTGTTGAAATTTATCTTAATTGTTTGTTTACTGCAAATCATTTACCCCATTTTCAGGTAAGTATTGGAAAGCGAGTTAAATACCTTTGATTTAACTCTTAAAAAAAACTGCGAAATGTATCTTATGAGAGAGAATGGTGGCACAACTAGAGGCATAAATTTATGAAGCGCTGAGCTTCATTAGGCACATATCAAGTAATGATAATAAAAAAGTACAAGAAGAGTTTTTTTTGTTGGTGCAGTGAGATAAAGTGTGTCCATTTCTTAGTCCAATCTTGCATTTTCGGGTGCCAACGGAGCTGTTAAGTTTGAATACTAAATCTACTTTCAGATATCAGAAAAATAAAGTTTGTAATTTATCAGATTAACCTTTTTGGCTGGCAAACAATACTCCTTAATACTGTAGCGAGGTGTAAAAATTGAGTTGGTTTAGCTATATTGTTAGACTCGACACACTGTCAAAATAATCCTTAATAAACAGGGCCGGCTTCTGTTTTAAAAACGACCAGAGCATTTACGACAATCAGGCCCATAATTACATATCATATGATAATATGTAATTTTTTACACGACGCACAGATGACCCATTTATAAGAGAATATTAGAAAACCTTTAACAATTTAATCGGCATCTATGTGGCCGTTTAAGTGACCCATACAGACAAGTTGAGGTAGAGGCTCACAGGGCATTTGCCTTAATGCCCATATAGCCAGTCCGTCCCTGTCAAAAAAAAAAAAAAATTAAAAAAATTAGCAAGGTAAGTTAGATGATCTACGTAAATAAAAAATTGACATGTCTTTCTCTTGATTTCTGATCAGGATAGCTGCTAAATCAAAGGAGTGAATTTTTTTTTATTGTCAAACAGTAACAGCAGCCTAGAGACATTATTTATGAGATAGATAACGATAAAAATAGTTCAGAGATAAGCACTTAATATACTTTCGGACTAAATTGCAATTTTTAGAATATCCTAATACAGTTATTTATTTGTTTAAAAATAATGAATAAAAAAAAAATAAAAATAAAAATTTACATCGTCCAAGATTTGAACTCGTTACCTTTGACTCGAAAAGCCATTGCTCTGCGAAACTGCCACAAGGCGCAAGTTAAAAGAAAATATACAGGACATTTATAAAAAAAAAACAAAAAAACTCATTTTTAATCAATATTACTTACTGAAAGAAAAATGTAAAATCTTTTATTTAGTATTCTACAAATTCTGTTCCAAATTGTTGTATTTTATATGAATTTATTAAATTGTTTATGTTTAATAACGTAATTAGTACAAAGAAAGCATTTTTAATGGTGAAGCAATATTTTACCTTTAAAAGACCAAATCTAGTAATATTTATATAAATAAAAATAGATTACATCTTTTCCAAGAGTTATTCATCCTGCAAGGAATGACCTTTCCGTTTTTTATTTTCGTAGTAAAACGACATAGAGAACTCTATAGATATTTAAATAAGAAACATTTGCATTTTTTATCAAAATAAATTTCAATTTAAAGTAAAAATTCACAGTTGCATAAAATTAGTAAATTGATTATAAAAATCATTATTATGACAATTTTTTGATAAACAATCTTTTTTTTTTCCTTTTTTTTGGACAATTTAGAGTAGTTTTGAATATTCAACATTTCTGTAATCTACCAATTTTAATTTTATTATTTAGTTTATATAAATAGAAAACTTAGACACCTGTTATATCCGAGACATTTCAGAAAAATAGTACCATTTCTATTTAAAGACTATCACATAACCTATTTAAAAACGCAACCGACAAATCGTACTAATATAAAATGTTAGCTTCAAACATTTAAAGCATATATATTTCAATGCATTTCCGATGGCATTTCTTTCGTAATAACTATAAGTCTGATGGTGAAATAGCAGTTTTGACAGAGTTGAAAATTGCCTTTTATTGGAAGGGTAATGACGAGTGGTTGTGTACAGGGCTTCTCCTGACTGCCAGATCTTGTGAAAAATCTTTAAAATATGTTTTTTATGTTCTTCTCTCCAGCCTGTTGAAATTTATCTTAATTGTTTGTTTACTGCAAATCATTTACCCCATTTTCAGGTAAGTATTGGAAAGCGAGTTAAATACCTTTGATTTAACTCTTAAAAAAAACTGCGAAATGTATCTTATGAGAGAGAATGGTGGCACAACTAGAGGCATAAATTTATGAAGCGCTGAGCTTCATTAGGCACATATCAAGTAATGATAATAAAAAAGTACAAGAAGAGTTTTTTTTGTTGGTGCAGTGAGATAAAGTGTGTCCATTTCTTAGTCCAATCTTGCATTTTCGGGTGCCAACGGAGCTGTTAAGTTTGAATACTAAATCTACTTTCAGATATCAGAAAAATAAAGTTTGTAATTTATCAGATTAACCTTTTTGGCTGGCAAACAATACTCCTTAATACTGTAGCGAGGTGTAAAAATTGAGTTGGTTTAGCTATATTGTTAGACTCAACACACTGTCAAAATAATCCTTAATAAACAGGGCCGGCTTCTGTTTTAAAAACGACCAGAGCATTTACGACAATCAGGCCCATAATTACATATCATATGATAATATGTAATTTTTTACACGACGCACAGATGACCCATTTATAAGAGAATATTAGAAAACCTTTAACAATTTAATCGGCATCTATGTGGCCGTTTAAGTGACCCATACAGACAAGTTGAGGTAGAGGCTCACAGGGCATTTGCCTTAATGCCCATATAGCCAGTCCGTCCCTGTCAAAAAAAAAAAAAAATTAAAAAAATTAGCAAGGTAAGTTAGATGATCTACGTAAATAAAAAATTGACATGTCTTTCTCTTGATTTCTGATCAGGATAGCTGCTAAATCAAAGGAGTGAATTTTTTTTTATTGTCAAACTGTAACAGCAGCCTATAGACATTATTTATGAGATAGATAACGATAAAAATAGTTCAGAGATAAGCACTTAATATACTTTCGGACTAAATTGCATTTTTAGAATATCCTAATACAGTTATTTATTTGTTTAAAAATAATGAATAAAAAAAAAATAAAAATAAAAATTTACATCGTCCAAGATTTGAACTCGTTACCTTTGACTCGAAAAGCCATTGCTCTGCGAAACTGCCACAAGGCGCAAGTTAAAAGAAAATATACAGGACATTTATAAAAAAAAAACAAAAAAACTCATTTTTAATCAATATTACTTACTGAAAGAAAAATGTAAAATCTTTTATTTAGTATTCTACAAATTCTGTTCCAAATTGTTGTATTTTATATGAATTTATTAAATTGTTTATGTTTAATAACGTTATTAGTACAAAGAAAGCATTTTTAATGGTGAAGCAATATTTTACCTTTAAAAGACCAAATCTAGTAATATTTATATAAATAAAAATAGATTACATCTTTTCCAAGAGTTATTCATCCTGCAAGGAATGACCTTTCCGTTTTTTATTTTCGTAGTAAAACGACATAGAGAACTCTATAGATATTTAAATAAGAAACATTTGCATTTTTTATGAAAATAAATTTCAATTTAAAGTAAAAATTCACAGTTGCATAAAATTAGTAAATTGATTATAAAAATCATTATTATGACAATTTTTTGATAAACAATCTTTTTTTTTTCCTTTTTTTGGACAATTTAGAGTAGTTTTGAATATTCAACATTTCTGTAATCTACCAATTTTAATTTTATTATTTAGTTTATATAAATAGAAAACTTAGACACCTGTTATATCCGAGACATTTCAGAAAGATAGTACCATTTCTATTTAAAGACTATCACATAACCTATTTAAAAACGCAACCGACAAATCGTACTAATATAAAATGTTAGCTTCAAACATTTAAAGCATATATATTTCAATGCATTTCCGATGGCATTTCTTTCGTAATAACTATAAGTCTGATGGTGAAATAGCAGTTTTGACAGAGTTGAAAATTGCCTTTTATTGGAAGGGTAATGACGAGTGGTTGTGTACAGGGCTTCTCCTGACTGCCAGATCTTGTGAAAAATCTTTAAAATGTGTTTTTTATGTTCTTCTCTCCAGCCTGTTGAAATTTATCTTAATTGTTTGTTTACTGCAAATCATTTACCCCATTTTCAGGTAAGTATTGGAAAGCGAGTTAAATACCTTTGATTTAACTCTTAAAAAAAACTGCGAAATGTATCTTATGAGAGAGAATGGTGGCACAACTAGAGGCATAAATTTATGAAGCGCTGAGCTTCATTAGGCACATATCAAGTAATGATAATAAAAAAGTACAAGAAGAGTTTTTTTTGTTGGTGCAGTGAGATAAAGTGTGTCCATTTCTTAGTCCAATCTTGCATTTTCGGGTGCCAACGGAGCTGTTAAGTTTGAATACTAAATCTACTTTCAGATATCAGAAAAATAAAGTTTGTAATTTATCAGATTAACCTTTTTGGCTGGCAAACAATACTCCTTAATACTGTAGCGAGGTGTAAAAATTGAGTTGGTTTAGCTATATTGTTAGACTCGACACACTGTCAAAATAATCCTTAATAAACAGGGCCGGCTTCTGTTTTAAAAACGACCAGAGCATTTACGACAATCAGGCCCATAATTACATATCATATGATAATATGTAATTTTTTACACGACGCACAGATGACCCATTTATAAGAGAATATTAGAAAACCTTTAACAATTTAATCGGCATCTATGTGGCCGTTTAAGTGACCCATACAGACAAGTTGAGGTAGAGTCTCACAGGGCATTTGCCTTAATGCCCATATAGCCAGTCCGTCCCTGTCAAAAAAAAAAAAATTAAAAAAATTAGCAAGGTAAGCTAGATGATCTACGTAAATAAAAAATTGACATGTCTTTCTCTTGATTTCTGATCAGGATAGCTGCTAAATCAAAGGAGTGAATTTTTTTTTATTGTCAAACAGTAACAGCAGCCTAGAGACATTATTTGTGAGATAGATAACGATAAAAATAGTTCAGAGATAAGCACTTAATATACTTTCGGACTAAATTGCAATTTTTACAATATCCTAATACAGTTATTTATTTGTTTAAAAATAATAAATAAAAAAAAAATAAAAATAAAAATTTACATCGTCAGAGATTTGAACACGTTACCTTTGACTCGAAAAGCCATTGCTCTGCAAAACTGCCACAAGGCACAAGTTTAAAGAAAATATACAGGACATTTATAAAAAAAAAACAAAAAAACTCATTTTTAATCAATATTACTTACTGAAAGAAAAATGTAAAATCTTTTATTTAGTATTCTACAAATTCTGTTCCAAATTGTTGTATTTTATATGAATTTATTAAATTGTTTATGTTTAATAACGTTATTAGTACAAAGAAAGCATTTTTAATGGTGAAGCAATATTTTACCTTTAAAAGACCAAATCTAGTAATATTTATATAAATAAAAATAGATTACATCTTTTCCAAGAGTTATTCATCCTGCAAGGAATGACCTTTCCGTTTTTTATTTTCGTAGTAAAACGACATAGAGAACTCTATAGATATTTTAATAAGAAACATTTGCATTTTTTATCAAAATAAATTTCAATTTAAAGTAAAAATTCACAGTTGCATAAAATTAGTAAATTGATTATAAAAATCATTATTATGACAATTTTTTGATAAACAATCTTTTTTTTTTCCTTTTTTTGGACAATTTAGAGTAGTTTTGAATATTCAACATTTCTGTAATCTACCAATTTTAATTTTATTATTTAGTTTATATAAATAGAAAACTTAGACACCTGTTATATCCGAGACATTTCAGAAAGATAGTACCATTTCTATTTAAAGACTATCACATAACCTATTTAAAAACGCAACCGACAAATCGTACTAATATAAAATGTTAGCTTCAAACATTTAAAGCATATATATTTCAATGCATTTCCGATGGCATTTCTTTCGTAATAACTATAAGTCTGATGGTGAAATAGCAGTTTTGACAGAGTTGAAAATTGCCTTTTATTGGAAGGGTAATGACGAGTGGTTGTGTACAGGGCTTCTCCTGACTGCCAGATCTTGTGAAAAATCTTTAAAATGTGTTTTTTATGTTCTTCTCTCCAGCCTGTTGAAATTTATCTTAATTGTTTGTTTACTGCAAATCATTTACCCCATTTTCAGGTAAGTATTGGAAAGCGAGTTAAATACCTTTGATTTAACTCTTAAAAAAAACTGCGAAATGTATCTTATGAGAGAGAATGGTGGCACAACTAGAGGCATAAATTTATGAAGCGCTGAGCTTCATTAGGCACATATCAAGTAATGATAATAAAAAAGTACAAGAAGAGTTTTTTTTGTTGGTGCAGTGAGATAAAGTGTGTCCATTTCTTAGTCCAATCTTGCATTTTCGGGTGCCAACGGAGCTGTTAAGTTTGAATACTAAATCTACTTTCAGATATCAGAAAAATAAAGTTTGTAATTTATCAGATTAACCTTTTTGGCTGGCAAACAATACTCCTTAATACTGTAGCGAGGTGTAAAAATTGAGTTGGTTTAGCTATATTGTTAGACTCGACACACTGTCAAAATAATCCTTAATAAACAGGGCCGGCTTCTGTTTTAAAAACGACCAGAGCATTTACGACAATCAGGCCCATAATTACATATCATATGATAATATGTAATTTTTTACACGACGCACAGATGACCCATTTATAAGAGAATATTAGAAAACCTTTAACAATTTAATCGGCATCTATGTGGCCGTTTAAGTGACCCATACAGACAAGTTGAGGTAGAGGCTCACAGGGCATTTGCCTTAATGCCCATATAGCCAGTCCGTCCCTGTCAAAAAAAAAAAAAATTAAAAAAATTAGCAAGGTAAGTTAGATGATCTACGTAAATAAAAAATTGACATGTCTTTCTCTTGATTTCTGATCAGGATAGCTGCTAAATCAAAGGAGTGAATTTTTTTTTATTGTCAAACAGTAACAGCAGCCTAGAGACATTATTTATGAGATAGATAACGATAAAAATAGTTCAGAGATAAGCACTTAATATACTTTCGGACTAAATTGCAATTTTTAGAATATCCTAATACAGTTATTTATTTGTTTAAAAATAATGAATAAAAAAAAAATAAAAATAAAAATTTACATCGTCCAAGATTTGAACTCGTTACCTTTGACTCGAAAAGCCATTGCTCTGCGAAACTGCCACAAGGCGCAAGTTAAAAGAAAATATACAGGACATTTATAAAAAAAAAACAAAAAAACTCATTTTTAATCAATATTACTTACTGAAAGAAAAATGTAAAATCTTTTATTTAGTATTCTACAAATTCTGTTCCAAATTGTTGTATTTTATATGAATTTATTAAATTGTTTATGTTTAATAACGTTATTAGTACAAAGAAAGCATTTTTAATGGTGAAGCAATATTTTACCTTTAAAAGACCAAATCTAGTAATATTTATATAAATAAAAATAGATTACATCTTTTCCAAGAGTTATTCATCCTGCAAGGAATGACCTTTCCGTTTTTTATTTTCGTAGTAAAACGACATAGAGAACTCTATAGATATTTAAATAAGAAACATTTGCATTTTTTATCAAAATAAATTTCAATTTAAAGTAAAAATTCACAGTTGCATAAAATTAGTAAATTGATTATAAAAATCATTATTATGACAATTTTTTGATAAACAATCTTTTTTTTTTCCTTTTTTTGGACAATTTAGAGTAGTTTTGAATATTCAACATTTCTGTAATCTACCAATTTTAATTTTATTATTTAGTTTATATAAATAGAAAACTTAGACACCTGTTATATCCGAGACATTTCAGAAAGATAGTACCATTTCTATTTAAAGACTATCACATAACCTATTTAAAAACGCAACCGACAAATCGTACTAATATAAAATGTTAGCTTCAAACATTTAAAGCATATATATTTCAATGCATTTCCGATGGCATTTCTTTCGTAATAACTATAAGTCTGATGGTGAAATAGCAGTTTTGACAGAGTTGAAAATTGCCTTTTATTGGAAGGGTAATGACGAGTGGTTGTGTACAGGGCTTCTCCTGACTGCCAGATCTTGTGAAAAATCTTTAAAATGTGTTTTTTTATGTTCTTCTCTCCAGCCTGTTGAAATTTATCTTAATTGTTTGTTTACTGCAAATCATTTACCCCATTTTCAGGTAAGTATTGGAAAGCGAGTTAAATACCTTTGATTTAACTCTTAAAAAAAACTGCGAAATGTATCTTATGAGAGAGAATGGTGGCACAACTAGAGGCATAAATTTATGAAGCGCTGAGCTTCATTAGGCACATATCAAGTAATGATAATAAAAAAGTACAAGAAGAGTTTTTTTTGTTGGTGCAGTGAGATAAAGTGTGTCCATTTCTTAGTCCAATCTTGCATTTTCGGGTGCCAACGGAGCTGTTAAGTTTGAATACTAAATCTACTTTCAGATATCAGAAAAATAAAGTTTGTAATTTATCAGATTAACCTTTTTGGCTGGCAAACAATACTCCTTAATACTGTAGCGAGGTGTAAAAATTGAGTTGGTTTAGCTATATTGTTAGACTCGACACACTGTCAAAATAATCCTTAATAAACAGGGCCGGCTTCTGTTTTAAAAACGACCAGAGCATTTACGACAATCAGGCCCATAATTACATATCATATGATAATATGTAATTTTTTACACGACGCACAGATGACCCATTTATAAGAGAATATTAGAAAACCTTTAACAATTTAATCGGCATCTATGTGGCCGTTTAAGTGACCCATACAGACAAGTTGAGGTAGAGGCTCACAGGGCATTTGCCTTAATGCCCATATAGCCAGTCCGTCCCTGTCAAAAAAAAAAAAAAATTAAAAAAATTAGCAAGGTAAGTTAGATGATCTACGTAAATAAAAAATTGACATGTCTTTCTCTTGATTTCTGATCAGGATAGCTGCTAAATCAAAGGAGTGAATTTTTTTTTATTGTCAAACAGTAACAGCAGCCTAGAGACATTATTTATGAGATAGATAACGATAAAAATAGTTCAGAGATAAGCACTTAATATACTTTCGGACTAAATTGCAATTTTTAGAATATCCTAATACAGTTATTTATTTGTTTAAAAATAATGAATAAAAAAAAAATAAAAATAAAAATTTACATCGTCCAAGATTTGAACTCGTTACCTTTGACTCGAAAAGCCATTGCTCTGCGAAACTGCCACAAGGCGCAAGTTAAAAGAAAATATACAGGACATTTATAAAAAAAAAACAAAAAAACTCATTTTTAATCAATATTACTTACTGAAAGAAAAATGTAAAATCTTTTATTTAGTATTCTACAAATTCTGTTCCAAATTGTTGTATTTTATATGAATTAATTAAATTGTTTATGTTTAATAACGTAATTAGTACAAAGAAAGCATTTTTAATGGTGAAGCAATATTTTACCTTTAAAAGACCAAATCTAGTAATATTTATATAAATAAAAATAGATTACATCTTTTCCAAGAGTTATTCATCCTGCAAGGAATGACCTTTCCGTTTTTTATTTTCGTAGTAAAACGACATAGAGAACTCTATAGATATTTAAATAAGAAACATTTGCATTTTTTATGAAAATAAATTTCAATTTAAAGTAAAAATTCACAGTTGCATAAAATTAGTAAATTGATTATAAAAATCATTATTATGACAATTTTTTGATAAACAATCTTTTTTTTTTTCCTTTTTTTGGACAATTTAGAGTAGTTTTGAATATTCAACATTTCTGTAATCTACCAATTTTATTTTTATTATTTAGTTTATATAAAAAGAAAACTTAGACACCTGTTATATCCGAGACATTTCAGAAAGATAGTACCATTTCTATTTAAAGACTATCACATAACCTATTTAAAAACGCAACCGACAAATCGTACTAATATAAAATGTTAGCTTCAAACATTTAAAGCATATATATTTCAATGCATTTCCGATGGCATTTCTTTCGTAATAACTATAAGTCTGATGGTGAAATAGCAGTTTTGACAGAGTTGAAAATTGCCTTTTATTGGAAGGGTAATGACGAGTGGTTGTGTACAGGGCTTCTCCTGACTGCCAGATCTTGTGAAAAATCTTTAAAATGTGTTTTTTATGTTCTTCTCTCCAGCCTGTTGAAATTTATCTTAATTGTTTGTTTACTGCAAATCATTTACCCCATTTTCAGGTAAGTATTGGAAAGCGAGTTAAATACCTTTGATTTAACTCTTAAAAAAAACTGCGAAATGTATCTTATGAGAGAGAATGGTGGCACAACTAGAGGCATAAATTTATGAAGCGCTGAGCTTCATTAGGCACATATCAAGTAATGATAATAAAAAAGTACAAGAAGAGTTTTTTTTGTTGGTGCAGTGAGATAAAGTGTGTCCATTTCTTAGTCCAATCTTGCATTTTCGGGTGCCAACGGAGCTGTTAAGTTTGAATACTAAATCTACTTTCAGATATCAGAAAAATAAAGTTTGTAATTTATCAGATTAACCTTTTTGGCTGGCAAACAATACTCCTTAATACTGTAGCGAGGTGTAAAAATTGAGTTGGTTTAGCTATATTGTTAGACTCGACACACTGTCAAAATAATCCTTAATAAACAGGGCCGGCTTCTGTTTTAAAAACGACCAGAGCATTTACGACAATCAGGCCCATAATTACATATCATATGATAATATGTAATTTTTTACACGACGCACAGATGACCCATTTATAAGAGAATATTAGAAAACCTTTAACAATTTAATCGGCATCTATGTGGCCGTTTAAGTGACCCATACAGACAAGTTGAGGTAGAGTCTCACAGGGCATTTGCCTTAATGCCCATATAGCCAGTCCGTCCCTGTCAAAAAAAAAAAAATTAAAAAAATTAGCAAGGTAAGCTAGATGATCTACGTAAATAAAAAATTGACATGTCTTTCTCTTGATTTCTGATCAGGATAGCTGCTAAATCAAAGGAGTGAATTTTTTTTTATTGTCAAACAGTAACAGCAGCCTAGAGACATTATTTGTGAGATAGATAACGATAAAAATAGTTCAGAGATAAGCACTTAATATACTTTCGGACTAAATTGCAATTTTTACAATATCCTAATACAGTTATTTATTTGTTTAAAAATAATAAATAAAAAAAAAATAAAAATAAAAATTTACATCGTCAGAGATTTGAACACGTTACCTTTGACTCGAAAAGCCATTGCTCTGCAAAACTGCCACAAGGCACAAGTTTAAAGAAAATATACAGGACATTTATAAAAAAAAAACAAAAAAACTCATTTTTAATCAATATTACTTACTGAAAGAAAAATGTAAAATCTTTTATTTAGTATTCTACAAATTCTGTTCCAAATTGTTGTATTTTATATGAATTTATTAAATTGTTTATGTTTAATAACGTTATTAGTACAAAGAAAGCATTTTTAATGGTGAAGCAATATTTTACCTTTAAAAGACCAAATCTAGTAATATTTATATAAATAAAAATAGATTACATCTTTTCCAAGAGTTATTCATCCTGCAAGGAATGACCTTTCCGTTTTTTATTTTCGTAGTAAAACGACATAGAGAACTCTATAGATATTTAAATAAGAAACATTTGCATTTTTTATGAAAATAAATTTCAATTTAAAGTAAAAATTCACAGTTGCATAAAATTAGTAAATTGATTATAAAAATCATTATTATGACAATTTTTTGATAAACAATCTTTTTTTTTTTCCTTTTTTTGGACAATTTAGAGTAGTTTTGAATATTCAACATTTCTGTAATCTACCAATTTTATTTTTATTATTTAGTTTATATAAAAAGAAAACTTAGACACCTGTTATATCCGAGACATTTCAGAAAGATAGTACCATTTCTATTTAAAGACTATCACATAACCTATTTAAAAACGCAACCGACAAATCGTACTAATATAAAATGTTAGCTTCAAACATTTAAAGCATATATATTTCAATGCATTTCCGATGGCATTTCTTTCGTAATAACTATAAGTCTGATGGTGAAATAGCAGTTTTGACAGAGTTGAAAATTGCCTTTTATTGGAAGGGTAATGACGAGTGGTTGTGTACAGGGCTTCTCCTGACTGCCAGATCTTGTGAAAAATCTTTAAAATGTGTTTTTTATGTTCTTCTCTCCAGCCTGTTGAAATTTATCTTAATTGTTTGTTTACTGCAAATCATTTACCCCATTTTCAGGTAAGTATTGGAAAGCGAGTTAAATACCTTTGATTTAACTCTTAAAAAAAACTGCGAAATGTATCTTATGAGAGAGAATGGTGGCACAACTAGAGGCATAAATTTATGAAGCGCTGAGCTTCATTAGGCACATATCAAGTAATGATAATAAAAAAGTACAAGAAGAGTTTTTTTTGTTGGTGCAGTGAGATAAAGTGTGTCCATTTCTTAGTCCAATCTTGCATTTTCGGGTGCCAACGGAGCTGTTAAGTTTGAATACTAAATCTACTTTCAGATATCAGAAAAATAAAGTTTGTAATTTATCAGATTAACCTTTTTGGCTGGCAAACAATACTCCTTAATACTGTAGCGAGGTGTAAAAATTGAGTTGGTTTAGCTATATTGTTAGACTCGACACACTGTCAAAATAATCCTTAATAAACAGGGCCGGCTTCTGTTTTAAAAACGACCAGAGCATTTACGACAATCAGGCCCATAATTACATATCATATGATAATATGTAATTTTTTACACGACGCACAGATGACCCATTTATAAGAGAATATTAGAAAACCTTTAACAATTTAATCGGCATCTATGTGGCCGTTTAAGTGACCCATACAGACAAGTTGAGGTAGAGGCTCACAGGGCATTTGCCTTAATGCCCATATAGCCAGTCCGTCCCTGTCAAAAAAAAAAAAAAATTAAAAAAATTAGCAAGGTAAGTTAGATGATCTACGTAAATAAAAAATTGACATGTCTTTCTCTTGATTTCTGATCAGGATAGCTGCTAAATCAAAGGAGTGAATTTTTTTTTATTGTCAAACAGTAACAGCAGCCTAGAGACATTATTTATGAGATAGATAACGATAAAAATAGTTCAGAGATAAGCACTTAATATACTTTCGGACTAAATTGCAATTTTTAGAATATCCTAATACAGTTATTTATTTGTTTAAAAATAATGAATAAAAAAAAAATAAAAATAAAAATTTACATCGTCCAAGATTTGAACTCGTTACCTTTGACTCGAAAAGCCATTGCTCTGCGAAACTGCCACAAGGCGCAAGTTAAAAGAAAATATACAGGACATTTATAAAAAAAAAACAAAAAAACTCATTTTTAATCAATATTACTTACTGAAAGAAAAATGTAAAATCTTTTATTTAGTATTCTACAAATTCTGTTCCAAATTGTTGTATTTTATATGAATTTATTAAATTGTTTATGTTTAATAACGTAATTAGTACAAAGAAAGCATTTTTAATGGTGAAGCAATATTTTACCTTTAAAAGACCAAATCTAGTAATATTTATATAAATAAAAATAGATTACATCTTTTCCAAGAGTTATTCATCCTGCAAGGAATGACCTTTCCGTTTTTTATTTTCGTAGTAAAACGACATAGAGAACTCTATAGATATTTAAATAAGAAACATTTGCATTTTTTATGAAAATAAATTTCAATTTAAAGTAAAAATTCACAGTTGCATAAAATTAGTAAATTGATTATAAAAATCATTATTATGACAATTTTTTGATAAACAATCTTTTTTTTTTCCTTTTTTTGGACAATTTAGAGTAGTTTTGAATATTCAACATTTCTGTAATCTACCAATTTTAATTTTATTATTTAGTTTATATAAATAGAAAACTTAGACACCTGTTATATCCGAGACATTTCAGAAAGATAGTACCATTTCTATTTAAAGACTATCACATAACCTATTTAAAAACGCAACCGACAAATCGTACTAATATAAAATGTTAGCTTCAAACATTTAAAGCATATATATTTCAATGCATTTCCGATGGCATTTCTTTCGTAATAACTATAAGTCTGATGGTGAAATAGCAGTTTTGACAGAGTTGAAAATTGCCTTTTATTGGAAGGGTAATGACGAGTGGTTGTGTACAGGGCTTCTCCTGACTGCCAGATCTTGTGAAAAATCTTTAAAATGTGTTTTTTATGTTCTTCTCTCCAGCCTGTTGAAATTTATCTTAATTGTTTGTTTACTGCAAATCATTTACCCCATTTTCAGGTAAGTATTGGAAAGCGAGTTAAATACCTTTGATTTAACTCTTAAAAAAAACTGCGAAATGTATCTTATGAGAGAGAATGGTGGCACAACTAGAGGCATAAATTTATGAAGCGCTGAGCTTCATTAGGCACATATCAAGTAATGATAATAAAAAAGTACAAGAAGAGTTTTTTTTGTTGGTGCAGTGAGATAAAGTGTGTCCATTTCTTAGTCCAATCTTGCATTTTCGGGTGCCAACGGAGCTGTTAAGTTTGAATACTAAATCTACTTTCAGATATCAGAAAAATAAAGTTTGTAATTTATCAGATTAACCTTTTTGGCTGGCAAACAATACTCCTTAATACTGTAGCGAGGTGTAAAAATTGAGTTGGTTTAGCTATATTGTTAGACTCGACACACTGTCAAAATAATCCTTAATAAACAGGGCCGGCTTCTGTTTTAAAAACGACCAGAGCATTTACGACAATCAGGCCCATAATTACATATCATATGATAATATGTAATTTTTTACACGACGCACAGATGACCCATTTATAAGAGAATATTAGAAAACCTTTAACAATTTAATCGGCATCTATGTGGCCGTTTAAGTGACCCATACAGACAAGTTGAGGTAGAGGCTCACAGGGCATTTGCCTTAATGCCCATATAGCCAGTCCGTCCCTGTCAAAAAAAAAAAAAATTAAAAAAATTAGCAAGGTAAGTTAGATGATCTACGTAAATAAAAAATTGACATGTCTTTCTCTTGATTTCTGATCAGGATAGCTGCTAAATCAAAGGAGTGAATTTTTTTTTATTGTCAAACAGTAACAGCAGCCTAGAGACATTATTTATGAGATAGATAACGATAAAAATAGTTCAGAAATAAGCACTTAATATACTTTCGGACTAAATTGCAATTTTTAGAATATCCTAATACAGTTATTTATTTGTTTAAAAATAATGAATAAAAAAAAAATAAAAATAAAAATTTACATCGTCCAAGATTTGAACTCGTTACCTTTGACTCGAATAGCCATTGCTCTGCGAAACTGCCACAAGGCGCAAGTTAAAAGAAAATATACAGGACATTTATAAAAAAAAAACAAAAAAACTCATTTTTAATCAATATTACTTACTGAAAGAAAAATGTAAAATCTTTTATTTAGTATTCTACAAATTCTGTTCCAAATTGTTGTATTTTATATGAATTTATTAAATTGTTTATGTTTAATAACGTAATTAGTACAAAGAAAGCATTTTTAATGGTGAAGCAATATTTTACCTTTAAAAGACCAAATCTAGTAATATTTATGTAAATAAAAATAGATTACATCTTTTCCAAGAGTTATTCATCCTGCAAGGAATGACCTTTCCGCTTTTTATTTTCGTAGTAAAACGACATAGAGAACTCTATAGATATTTAAATAAGAAACATTTGCATTTTTTATGAAAATAAATTTCAATTTAAAGTAAAAATTCACAGTTGCATAAAATTAGTAAATTGATTATAAAAATCATTATTATGACAATTTTTTGATAAACAATCTTTTTTTTTTTCCTTTTTTTGGACAATTTAGAGTAGTTTTGAATATTCAACATTTCTGTAATCTACCAATTTTATTTTTATTATTTAGTTTATATAAAAAGAAAACTTAGACACCTGTTATATCCGAGACATTTCAGAAAGATAGTACCATTTCTATTTAAAGACTATCACATAACCTATTTAAAAACGCAACCGACAAATCGTACTAATATAAAATGTTAGCTTCAAACATTTAAAGCATATATATTTCAATGCATTTCCGATGGCATTTCTTTCGTAATAACTATAAGTCTGATGGTGAAATAGCAGTTTTGACAGAGTTGAAAATTGCCTTTTATTGGAAGGGTAATGACGAGTGGTTGTGTACAGGGCTTCTCCTGACTGCCAGATCTTGTGAAAAATCTTTAAAATGTGTTTTTTATGTTCTTCTCTCCAGCCTGTTGAAATTTATCTTAATTGTTTGTTTACTGCAAATCATTTACCCCATTTTCAGGTAAGTATTGGAAAGCGAGTTAAATACCTTTGATTTAACTCTTAAAAAAAACTGCGAAATGTATCTTATGAGAGAGAATGGTGGCACAACTAGAGGCATAAATTTATGAAGCGCTGAGCTTCATTAGGCACATATCAAGTAATGATAATAAAAAAGTACAAGAAGAGTTTTTTTTGTTGGTGCAGTGAGATAAAGTGTGTCCATTTCTTAGTCCAATCTTGCATTTTCGGGTGCCAACGGAGCTGTTAAGTTTGAATACTAAATCTACTTTCAGATATCAGAAAAATAAAGTTTGTAATTTATCAGATTAACCTTTTTGGCTGGCAAACAATACTCCTTAATACTGTAGCGAGGTGTAAAAATTGAGTTGGTTTAGCTATATTGTTAGACTCGACACACTGTCAAAATAATCCTTAATAAACAGAGCCGGCTTCTGTTTTAAAAACGACCAGAGCATTTACGACAATCAGGCCCATAATTACATATCATATGATAATATGTAATTTTTTACACGACGCACAGATGACCCATTTATAAGAGAATATTAGAAAACCTTTAACAATTTAATCGGCATCTATGTGGCCGTTTAAGTGACCCATACAGACAAGTTGAGGTAGAGGCTCACAGGGCATTTGCCTTAATGCCCATATAGCCAGTCCGTCCCTGTCAAAAAAAAAAAAAAATTAAAAAAATTAGCAAGGTAAGTTAGATGATCTACGTAAATAAAAAATTGACATGTCTTTCTCTTGATTTCTGATCAGGATAGCTGCTAAATCAAAGGAGTGAATTTTTTTTTATTGTCAAACAGTAACAGCAGCCTAGAGACATTATTTATGAGATAGATAACGATAAAAATAGTTCAGAGATAAGCACTTAATATACTTTCGGACTAAATTGCAATTTTTAGAATATCCTAATACAGTTATTTATTTGTTTAAAAATAATGAATAAAAAAAAAATAAAAATAAAAATTTACATCGTCCAAGATTTGAACTCGTTACCTTTGACTCGAATAGCCATTGCTCTGCGAAACTGCCACAAGGCGCAAGTTAAAAGAAAATATACAGGACATTTATAAAAAAAAAACAAAAAAACTCATTTTTAATCAATATTACTTACTGAAAGAAAAATGTAAAATCTTTTATTTAGTATTCTACAAATTCTGTTCCAAATTGTTGTATTTTATATGAATTTATTAAATTGTTTATGTTTAATAACGTAATTAGTACAAAGAAAGCATTTTTAATGGTGAAGCAATATTTTACCTTTAAAAGACCAAATCTAGTAATATTTATATAAATAAAAATAGATTACATCTTTTCCAAGAGTTATTCATCCTGCAAGGAATGACCTTTCCGTTTTTTATTTTCGTAGTAAAACGACATAGAGAACTCTATAGATATTTAAATAAGAAACATTTGCATTTTTTATGAAAATAAATTTCAATTTAAAGTAAAAATTCACAGTTGCATAAAATTAGTAAATTGATTATAAAAATCATTATTATGACAATTTTTTGATAAACAATCTTTTTTTTTTCCTTTTTTTGGACAATTTAGAGTAGTTTTGAATATTCAACATTTCTGTAATCTACCAATTTTAATTTTATTATTTAGTTTATATAAATAGAAAACTTAGACACCTGTTATATCCGAGACATTTCAGAAAGATAGTACCATTTCTATTTAAAGACTATCACATAACCTATTTAAAAACGCAACCGACAAATCGTACTAATATAAAATGTTAGCTTCAAACATTTAAAGCATATATATTTCAATGCATTTCCGATGGCATTTCTTTCGTAATAACTATAAGTCTGATGGTGAAATAGCAGTTTTGACAGAGTTGAAAATTGCCTTTTATTGGAAGGGTAATGACGAGTGGTTGTGTACAGGGCTTCTCCTGACTGCCAGATCTTGTGAAAAATCTTTAAAATGTGTTTTTTTATGTTCTTCTCTCCAGCCTGTTGAAATTTATCTTAATTGTTTGTTTACTGCAAATCATTTACCCCATTTTCAGGTAAGTATTGGAAAGCGAGTTAAATACCTTTGATTTAACTCTTAAAAAAAACTGCGAAATGTATCTTATGAGAGAGAATGGTGGCACAACTAGAGGCATAAATTTATGAAGCGCTGAGCTTCATTAGGCACATATCAAGTAATGATAATAAAAAAGTACAAGAAGAGTTTTTTTTGTTGGTGCAGTGAGATAAAGTGTGTCCATTTCTTAGTCCAATCTTGCATTTTCGGGTGCCAACGGAGCTGTTAAGTTTGAATACTAAATCTACTTTCAGATATCAGAAAAATAAAGTTTGTAATTTATCAGATTAACCTTTTTGGCTGGCAAACAATACTCCTTAATACTGTAGCGAGGTGTAAAAATTGAGTTGGTTTAGCTATATTGTTAGACTCGACACACTGTCAAAATAATCCTTAATAAACAGGGCCGGCTTCTGTTTTAAAAACGACCAGAGCATTTACGACAATCAGGCCCATAATTACATATCATATGATAATATGTAATTTTTTACACGACGCACAGATGACCCATTTATAAGAGAATATTAGAAAACCTTTAACAATTTAATCGGCATCTATGTGGCCGTTTAAGTGACCCATACAGACAAGTTGAGGTAGAGGCTCACAGGGCATTTGCCTTAATGCCCATATAGCCAGTCCGTCCCTGTCAAAAAAAAAAAAAAATTAAAAAAATTAGCAAGGTAAGTTAGATGATCTACGTAAATAAAAAATTGACATGTCTTTCTCTTGATTTCTGATCAGGATAGCTGCTAAATCAAAGGAGTGAATTTTTTTTTATTGTCAAACAGTAACAGCAGCCTAGAGACATTATTTATGAGATAGATAACGATAAAAATAGTTCAGAGATAAGCACTTAATATACTTTCGGACTAAATTGCAATTTTTAGAATATCCTAATACAGTTATTTATTTGTTTAAAAATAATGAATAAAAAAAAAATAAAAATAAAAATTTACATCGTCCAAGATTTGAACTCGTTACCTTTGACTCGAAAA
This sequence comes from Biomphalaria pfeifferi, assembly GCA_030265305.1. Taxonomy (NCBI): domain Eukaryota; kingdom Metazoa; phylum Mollusca; class Gastropoda; family Planorbidae; genus Biomphalaria; species Biomphalaria pfeifferi. The sequence goes on from JASAOG010000163.1 coordinate 1,608,834, forward strand.
GCCATTGCTCTGCGAAACTGCCACAAGGCACAAGTTAAAAGAAAATATACAGGACATTTATAAAAAAAAAACAAAAAAACTCATTTTTAATCAATATTACTTACTGAAAGAAAAATGTAAAATCTTTTATTTAGTATTCTACAAATTCTGTTCCAAATCGTTGTATTTTATATGAATTTATTAAATTGTTTATGTTTAATAACGTTATTAGTACAAAGAAAGCATTTTTAATGGTGAAGCAATATTTTACCTTTAAAAGACCAAATCTAGTAATATTTATATAAATAAAAATAGATTACATCTTTTCCAAGAGTTATTCATCCTGCAAGGAATGACCTTTCCGTTTTTTATTTTCGTAGTAAAACGACATAGAGAACTCTATAGATATTTAAATAAGAAACATTTGCATTTTTTATCAAAATAAATTTCAATTTAAAGTAAAAATTCACAGTTGCATAAAATTAGTAAATTGATTAAAAAAATCATTATTATGACAATTTTTTGATAAATAATCTTTTTTTTTTCCTTTTTTTGGACAATTTAGAGTAGTTTTGAATATTCAACATTTCTGTAATCTACCAATTTTAATTTTATTATTTAGTTTATATAAATAGAAAACTTAGACACCTGTTATATCCGAGACATTTCAGAAAGATAGTACCATTTCTATTTAAAGACTATCACATAACCTATTTAAAAACGCAACCGACAAATCGTACTAATATAAAATGTTAGCTTCAAACATTTAAAGCATATATATTTCAATGCATTTCCGATGGCATTTCTTTCGTAATAACTATAAGTCTGATGGTGAAATAGCAGTTTTGACAGAGTTGAAAATTGCCTTTTATTGGAAGGGTAATGACGAGTGGTTGTGTACAGGGCTTCTCCTGACTGCCAGATCTTGTGAAAAATCTTTAAAATGTGTTTTTTTATGTTCTTCTCTCCAGCCTGTTGAAATTTATCTTAATTGTTTGTTTACTGCAAATCATTTACCCCATTTTCAGGTAAGTATTGGAAAGCGAGTTAAATACCTTTGATTTAACTCTTAAAAAAAACTGCGAAATGTATCTTATGAGAGAGAATGGTGGCACAACTAGAGGCATAAATTTATGAAGCGCTGAGCTTCATTAGGCACATATCAAGTAATGATAATAAAAAAGTACAAGAAGAGTTTTTTTTGTTGGTGCAGTGAGATAAAGTGTGTCCATTTCTTAGTCCAATCTTGCATTTTCGGGTGCCAACGGAGCTGTTAAGTTTGAATACTAAATCTACTTTCAGATATCAGAAAAATAAAGTTTGTAATTTATCAGATTAACCTTTTTGGCTGGCAAACAATACTCCTTAATACTGTAGCGAGGTGTAAAAATTGAGTTGGTTTAGCTATATTGTTAGACTCGACACACTGTCAAAATAATCCTTAATAAACAGGGCCGGCTTCTGTTTTAAAAACGACCAGAGCATTTACGACAATCAGGCCCATAATTACATATCATATGATAATATGTAATTTTTTACACGACGCACAGATGACCCATTTATAAGAGAATATTAGAAAACCTTTAACAATTTAATCGGCATCTATGTGGCCGTTTAAGTGACCCATACAGACAAGTTGAGGTAGAGGCTCACAGGGCATTTGCCTTAATGCCCATATAGCCAGTCCGTCCCTGTCAAAAAAAAAAAAAAATTAAAAAAATTAGCAAGGTAAGTTAGATGATCTACGTAAATAAAAAATTGACATGTCTTTCTCTTGATTTCTGATCAGGATAGCTGCTAAATCAAAGGAGTGAATTTTTTTTTATTGTCAAACAGTAACAGCAGCCTAGAGACATTATTTATGAGATAGATAACGATAAAAATAGTTCAGAGATAAGCACTTAATATACTTTCGGACTAAATTGCAATTTTTAGAATATCCTAATACAGTTATTTATTTGTTTAAAAATAATGAATAAAAAAAAAATAAAAATAAAAATTTACATCGTCCAAGATTTGAACTCGTTACCTTTGACTCGAAAAGCCATTGCTCTGCGAAACTGCCACAAGGCACAAGTTAAAAGAAAATATACAGGACATTTATAAAAAAAAAACAAAAAAACTCATTTTTAATCAATATTACTTACTGAAAGAAAAATGTAAAATCTTTTATTTAGTATTCTACAAATTCTGTTCCAAATTGTTGTATTTTATATGAATTTATTAAATTGTTTATGTTTAATAACGTTATTAGTACAAAGAAAGCATTTTTAATGGTGAAGCAATATTTTACCTTTAAAAGACCAAATCTAGTAATATTTATATAAATAAAAATAGATTACATCTTTTCCAAGAGTTATTCATCCTGCAAGGAATGACCTTTCCGTTTTTTTTTTTCGTAGTAAAACGACATAGAGAACTCTATAGATATTTAAATAAGAAACATTTGCATTTTTTATCAAAATAAATTTCAATTTAAAGTAAAAATTCACAGTTGCATAAAATTAGTAAATTGATTAAAAAAATCATTATTATGACAATTTTTTGATAAATAATCTTTTTTTTTTCCTTTTTTTGGACAATTTAGAGTAGTTTTGAATATTCAACATTTCTGTAATCTACCAATTTTAATTTTATTATTTAGTTTATATAAATAGAAAACTTAGACACCTGTTATATCCGAGACATTTCAGAAAGATAGTACCATTTCTATTTAAAGACTATCACATAACCTATTTAAAAACGCAACCGACAAATCGTACTAATATAAAATGTTAGCTTCAAACATTTAAAGCATATATATTTCAATGCATTTCCGATGGCATTTCTTTCGTAATAACTATAAGTCTGATGGTGAAATAGCAGTTTTGACAGAGTTGAAAATTGCCTTTTATTGGAAGGGTAATGACGAGTGGTTGTGTACAGGGCTTCTCCTGACTGCCAGATCTTGTGAAAAATCTTTAAAATGTGTTTTTTTATGTTCTTCTCTCCAGCCTGTTGAAATTTATCTTAATTGTTTGTTTACTGCAAATCATTTACCCCATTTTCAGGTAAGTATTGGAAAGCGAGTTAAATACCTTTGATTTAACTCTTAAAAAAAACTGCGAAATGTATCTTATGAGAGAGAATGGTGGCACAACTAGAGGCATAAATTTATGAAGCGCTGAGCTTCATTAGGCACATATCAAGTAATGATAATAAAAAAGTACAAGAAGAGTTTTTTTTGTTGGTGCAGTGAGATAAAGTGTGTCCATTTCTTAGTCCAATCTTGCATTTTCGGGTGCCAACGGAGCTGTTAAGTTTGAATACTAAATCTACTTTCAGATATCAGAAAAATAAAGTTTGTAATTTATCAGATTAACCTTTTTGGCTGGCAAACAATACTCCTTAATACTGTAGCGAGGTGTAAAAATTGAGTTGGTTTAGCTATATTGTTAGACTCGACACACTGTCAAAATAATCCTTAATAAACAGGGCCGGCTTCTGTTTTAAAAACGACCAGAGCATTTACGACAATCAGGCCCATAATTACATATCATATGATAATATGTAATTTTTTACACGACGCACAGATGACCCATTTATAAGAGAATATTAGAAAACCTTTAACAATTTAATCGGCATCTATGTGGCCGTTTAAGTGACCCATACAGACAAGTTGAGGTAGAGGCTCACAGGGCATTTGCCTTAATGCCCATATAGCCAGTCCGTCCCTGTCAAAAAAAAAAAAAAATTAAAAAAATTAGCAAGGTAAGTTAGATGATCTACGTAAATAAAAAATTGACATGTCTTTCTCTTGATTTCTGATCAGGATAGCTGCTAAATCAAAGGAGTGAATTTTTTTTTATTGTCAAACAGTAACAGCAGCCTAGAGACATTATTTATGAGATAGATAACGATAAAAATAGTTCAGAGATAAGCACTTAATATACTTTCGGACTAAATTGCAATTTTTAGAATATCCTAATACAGTTATTTATTTGTTTAAAAATAATGAATAAAAAAAAAATAAAAATAAAAATTTACATCGTCCAAGATTTGAACTCGTTACCTTTGACTCGAAAAGCCATTGCTCTGCGAAACTGCCACAAGGCACAAGTTAAAAGAAAATATACAGGACATTTATAAAAAAAAAACAAAAAAACTCATTTTTAATCAATATTACTTACTGAAAGAAAAATGTAAAATCTTTTATTTAGTATTCTACAAATTCTGTTCCAAATTGTTGTATTTTATATGAATTTATTAAATTGTTTATGTTTAATAACGTTATTAGTACAAAGAAAGCATTTTTAATGGTGAAGCAATATTTTACCTTTAAAAGACCAAATCTAGTAATATTTATATAAATAAAAATAGATTACATCTTTTCCAAGAGTTATTCATCCTGCAAGGAATGACCTTTCCGTTTTTTATTTTCGTAGTAAAACGACATAGAGAACTCTATAGATATTTAAATAAGAAACATTTGCATTTTTTATCAAAATAAATTTCAATTTAAAGTAAAAATTAACAGTTGCATAAAATTAGTAAATTGATTATAAAAATCATTATTATGACAATTTTTTGATAAACAATCTTTTTTTTTTCCTTTTTTTGGACAATTTAGAGTAGTTTTGAATATTCAACATTTCTGTAATCTACCAATTTTAATTTTATTATTTAGTTTATATAAATAGAAAACTTAGATGTTATATCCGAGGTATCTCTGAAAGATAGTACCATTTCTATTTAAAGACTATCACATAACCTATTTAAAAACGCAACCGACAAATCGTACTAATATAAAATGTTAGCTTCAAACATTTAAAGCATATATATTTCAATGCATTTCCGATGGCATTTCTTTCGTAATAACTATAAGTCTGATGGTGAAATAGCAGTTTTGACAGAGTTGAAAATTGCCTTTTATTGGAAGGGTAATGACGAGTGGTTGTGTACAGGGCTTCTCCTGACTGCCAGATCTTGTGAAAAATCTTTAAAATGTGTTTTTTATGTTCTTCTCTCCAGCCTGTTGAAATTTATCTTAATTGTTTGTTTACTGCAAATCATTTACCCCATTTTCAGGTAAGTATTGGAAAGCGAGTTAAATACCTTTGATTTAACTCTTAAAAAAAACTGCGAAATGTATCTTATGAGAGAGAATGGTGGCACAACTAGAGGCATAAATTTATGAAGCGCTGAGCTTCATTAGGCACATATCAAGTAATGATAATAAAAAAGTACAAGAAGAGTTTTTTTTGTTGGTGCAGTGAGATAAAGTGTGTCCATTTCTTAGTCCAATCTTGCATTTTCGGGTGCCAACGGAGCTGTTAAGTTTGAATACTAAATCTACTTTCAGATATCAGAAAAATAAAGTTTGTAATTTATCAGATTAACCTTTTTGGCTGGCAAACAATACTCCTTAATACTGTAGCGAGGTGTAAAAATTGAGTTGGTTTAGCTATATTGTTAGACTCGACACACTGTCAAAATAATCCTTAATAAACAGGGCCGGCTTCTGTTTTAAAAACGACCAGAGCATTTACGACAATCAGGCCCATAATTACATATCATATGATAATATGTAATTTTTTACACGACGCACAGATGACCCATTTATAAGAGAATATTAGAAAACCTTTAACAATTTAATCGGCATCTATGTGGCCGTTTAAGTGACCCATACAGACAAGTTGAGGTAGAGGCTCACAGGGCATTTGCCTTAATGCCCATATAGCCAGTCCGTCCCTGTCAAAAAAAAAAAAAAATTAAAAAAATTAGCAAGGTAAGTTAGAAGATCTACGTAAATAAAAAATTGACATGTCTTTCTCTTGATTTCTGATCAGGATAGCTGCTAAATCAAAGGAGTGAATTTTTTTTTATTGTCAAACAGTAACAGCAGCCTAGAGACATTATTTATGAGATAGATAACGATAAAAATAGTTCAGAGATAAGCACTTAATATACTTTCGGACTAAATTGCAATTTTAGAATATCCTAATACAGTTATTTATTTGTTTAAAAATAATGAATAAAAAAAAAATAAAAATAAAAATTTACATCGTCCTAGATTTGAACTCGTTACCTTTGACTCGAAAAGCCATTGCTCTGCGAAACTGCCACAAGGCACAAGTTAAAAGAAAATATACAGGACATTTATAAAAAAAAAAAAAAAAAACTCATTTTTAATCAATATTACTTACTGAAAGAAAAATGTAAAATCTTTTATTTAGTATTCTACAAATTCTGTTCCAAATTGTTGTATTTTATATGAATTTATTAAATTGTTTATGTTTAATAACGTTATTAGTACAAAGAAAGCATTTTTAATGGTGAAGCAATATTTTACCTTTAAAAGACCAAATCTAGTAATATTTATATAAATAAAAATAGATTACATCTTTTCCAAGAGTTATTCATCCTGCAAGGAATGACCTTTCCGTTTTTTTTTTTCGTAGTAAAACGACATAGAGAACTCTATAGATATTTAAATAAGAAACATTTGCATTTTTTATCAAAATAAATTTCAATTTAAAGTAAAAATTCACAGTTGCATAAAATTAGTAAATTGATTATAAAAATCATTATTATGACAATGTTTTGATAAACAATCTTTTTTTTTTCCTTTTTTTGGACAATTTAGAGTAGTTTTGAATATTCAACATTTCTGTAATCTACCAATTTTAATTTTATTATTTAGTTTATATAAATAGAAAACTTAGACACCTGTTATATCCGAGACATTTCAGAAAGATAGTACCATTTCTATTTAAAGACTATCACATAACCTATTTAAAAACGCAACCGACAAATCGTACTAATATAAAATGTTAGCTTCAAACATTTAAAGCATATATATTTCAATGCATTTCCGATGGCATTTCTTTCGTAATAACTATAAGTCTGATGGTGAAATAGCAGTTTTGACAGAGTTGAAAATTGCCTTTTATTGGAAGGGTAATGACGAGTGGTTGTGTACAGGGCTTCTCCTGACTGCCAGATCTTGTGAAAAATCTTTAAAATGTGTTTTTTATGTTCTTCTCTCCAGCCTGTTGAAATTTATCTTAATTGTTTGTTTACTGCAAATCATTTACCCCATTTTCAGGTAAGTATTGGAAAGCGAGTTAAATACCTTTGATTTAACTCTTAAAAAAACCTGCGAAATGTATCTTATGAGAGAGAATGGTGGCACAACTAGAGGCATAAATTTATGAAGCGCTGAGCTTCATTAGGCACATATCAAGTAATGATAATAAAAAAGTACAAGAAGAGTTTTTTTTGTTGGTGCAGTGAGATAAAGTGTGTCCATTTCTTAGTCCAATCTTGCATTTTCGGGTGCCAACGGAGCTGTTAAGTTTGAATACTAAATCTACTTTCAGATATCAGAAAAATAAAGTTTGTAATTTATCAGATTAACCTTTTTGGCTGGCAAACAATACTCCTTAATACTGTAGCGAGGTGTAAAAATTGAGTTGGTTTAGCTATATTGTTAGACTCGACACACTGTCAAAATAATCCTTAATAAACAGGGCCGGCTTCTGTTTTAAAAACGACCAGAGCATTTACGACAATCAGGCCCATAATTACATATCATATGATAATATGTAATTTTTTACACGACGCACAGATGACCCATTTATAAGAGAATATTAGAAAACCTTTAACAATTTAATCGGCATCTATGTGGCCGTTTAAGTGACCCATACAGACAAGTTGAGGTAGAGGCTCACAGGGCATTTGCCTTAATGCCCATATAGCCAGTCCGTCCCTGTCAAAAAAAAAAAAAAATTAAAAAAATTAGCAAGGTAAGCTAGATGATCTACGTAAATAAAAAATTGACATGTCTTTCTCTTGATTTCTGATCAGGATAGCTGCTAAATCAAAGGAGTGAATTTTTTTAAATTGTCAAACAGTAACAGCAGCCTAGAGACATTTTTTATGAGATAGATAACGATAAAAATAGTTCAGAGATAAGCACTTAATATACTTTCGGACTAAATTGCAATTTTTAGAATATCCTAATACAGTTATTTATTTGTTTAAAAATAATGAATAAAAAAAAAATAAAAAAATTTACATCATCCGAGATTTGAACTCGTTACCTTTGACTCGAAAAGCCATTGCTCTGCGAAACTGCCACAAGGCACAAGTTAAAAGAAAATATACAGGACATTTATAAAAAAACAACAAAAAAACTCATTTTTAATCAATATTACTTACTGAAAGAAAAATGTAAAATCTTTTATTTAGTATTCTACAAATTCTGTTCCAAATTGTTGTATTTTATATGAATTTATTAAATTGTTTATGTTTAATAACGTTATTAGTACAAAGAAAGCATTTTTAATGGTGAAGCAATATTTTACCTTTAAAAGACCAAATCTAGTAATATTTATATAAATAAAAATAGATTACATCTTTTCCAAGAGTTATTCATCCTGCAAGGAATGACCTTTCCGTTTTTTATTTTCGTAGTAAAACGACATAGAGAACTCTATAGATATTTTAATAAGAAACATTTGCATTTTTTATCAAAATAAATTTCAATTTAAAGTAAAAATTCACAGTTGCATAAAATTAGTAAATTGATTATAAAAATCATTATTATGACAATGTTTTGATAAACAATCTTTTTTTTTTCCTTTTTTTGGACAATTTAGAGTAGTTTTGAATATTCAACATTTCTGTAATCTACCAATTTTAATTTTATTATTTAGTTTATATAAATAGAAAACTTAGACACCTGTTATATCCGAGACATTTCAGAAAGATAGTACCATTTCTATTTAAAGACTATCACATAACCTATTTAAAAACGCAACCGACAAATCGTACTAATATAAAATGTTAGCTTCAAACATTTAAAGCATATATATTTCAATGCATTTCCGATGGCATTTCTTTCGTAATAACTATAAGTCTGATGGTGAAATAGCAGTTTTGACAGAGTTGAAAATTGCCTTTTATTGGAAGGGTAATGACGAGTGGTTGTGTACAGGGCTTCTCCTGACTGCCAGATCTTGTGAAAAATCTTTAAAATGTGTTTTTTATGTTCTTCTCTCCAGCCTGTTGAAATTTATCTTAATTGTTTGTTTACTGCAAATCATTTACCCCATTTTCAGGTAAGTATTGGAAAGCGAGTTAAATACCTTTGATTTAACTCTTAAAAAAAACTGCGAAATGTATCTTATGAGAGAGAATGGTGGCACAACTAGAGGCATAAATTTATGAAGCGCTGAGCTTCATTAGGCACATATCAAGTAATGATAATAAAAAAGTACAAGAAGAGTTTTTTTTGTTGGTGCAGTGAGATAAAGTGTGTCCATTTCTTAGTCCAATCTTGCATTTTCGGGTGCCAACGGAGCTGTTAAGTTTGAATACTAAATCTACTTTCAGATATCAGAAAAATAAAGTTTGTAATTTATCAGATTAACCTTTTTGGCTGGCAAACAATACTCCTTAATACTGTAGCGAGGTGTAAAAATTGAGTTGGTTTAGCTATATTGTTAGACTCGACACACTGTCAAAATAATCCTTAATAAACAGGGCCGGCTTCTGTTTTAAAAACGACCAGAGCATTTACGACAATCAGGCCCATAATTACATATCATATGATAATATGTAATTTTTTACACGACGCACAGATGACCCATTTATAAGAGAATATTAGAAAACCTTTAACAATTTAATCGGCATCTATGTGGCCGTTTAAGTGACCCATACAGACAAGTTGAGGTAGAGGCTCACAGGGCATTTGCCTTAATGCCCATATAGCCAGTCCGTCCCTGTCAAAAAAAAAAAAAAATTAAAAAAATTAGCAAGGTAAGCTAGATGATCTACGTAAATAAAAAATTGACATGTCTTTCTCTTGATTTCTGATCAGGATAGCTGCTAAATCAAAGGAGTGAATTTTTTTAAATTGTCAAACAGTAACAGCAGCCTAGAGACATTTTTTATGAGATAGATAACGATAAAAATAGTTCAGAGATAAGCACTTAATATACTTTCGGACTAAATTGCAATTTTTAGAATATCCTAATACAGTTATTTATTTGTTTAAAAATAATGAATAAAAAAAAAAAAAAAAAATTTACATCATCCGAGATTTGAACTCGTTACCTTTGACTCGAAAAGCCATTGCTCTGCGAAACTGCCACAAGGCACAAGTTAAAAGAAAATATACAGGACATTTATAAAAAAACAACAAAAAAACTCATTTTTAATCAATATTACTTACTGAAAGAAAAATGTAAAATCTTTTATTTAGTATTCTACAAATTCTGTTCCAAATTGTTGTATTTTATATGAATTTATTAAATTGTTTATGTTTAATAACGTTATTAGTACAAAGAAAGCATTTTTAATGGTGAAGCAATATTTTACCTTTAAAAGACCAAATCTAGTAATATTTATATAAATAAAAATAGATTACATCTTTTCCAAGAGTTATTCATCCTGCAAGGAATGACCTTTCCGTTTTTTATTTTCGTAGTAAAACGACATAGAGAACTCTATAGATATTTTAATAAGAAACATTTGCATTTTTTATCAAAATAAATTTCAATTTAAAGTAAAAATTCACAGTTGCATAAAATTAGTAAATTGATTATAAAAATCATTATTATGACAATGTTTTGATAAACAATCTTTTTTTTTTCCTTTTTTTGGACAATTTAGAGTAGTTTTGAATATTCAACATTTCTGTAATCTACCAATTTTAATTTTATTATTTAGTTTATATAAATAGAAAACTTAGACATCTGTTATATCCGAGACATTTCAGAAAGATAGTACCATTTCTATTTAAAGACTATCACATAACCTATTTAAAAACGCAACCGACAAATCGTACTAATATAAAATGTTAGCTTCAAACATTTAAAGCATATATATTTCAATGCATTTCCGATGGCATTTCTTTCGTAATAACTATAAGTCTGATGGTGAAATAGCAGTTTTGACAGAGTTGAAAATTGCCTTTTATTGGAAGGGTAATGACGAGTGGTTGTGTACAGGGCTTCTCCTGACTGCCAGATCTTGTGAAAAATCTTTAAAATGTGTTTTTTTATGTTCTTCTCTCCAGCCTGTTGAAATTTATCTTAATTGTTTGTTTACTGCAAATCATTTACCCCATTTTCAGGTAAGTATTGGAAAGCGAGTTAAATACCTTTGATTTAACTCTTAAAAAAAACTGCGAAATGTATCTTATGAGAGAGAATGGTGGCACAACTAGAGGCATAAATTTATGAAGCGCTGAGCTTCATTAGGCACATATCAAGTAATGATAATAAAAAAGTACAAGAAGAGTTTTTTTTGTTGGTGCAGTGAGATAAAGTGTGTCCATTTCTTAGTCCAATCTTGCATTTTCGGGTGCCAACGGAGCTGTTAAGTTTGAATACTAAATCTACTTTCAGATATCAGAAAAATAAAGTTTGTAATTTATCAGATTAACCTTTTTGGCTGGCAAACAATACTCCTTAATACTGTAGCGAGGTGTAAAAATTGAGTTGGTTTAGCTATATTGTTAGACTCGACACACTGTCAAAATAATCCTTAATAAACAGGGCCGGCTTCTGTTTTAAAAACGACCAGAGCATTTACGACAATCAGGCCCATAATTACATATCATATGATAATATGTAATTTTTTACACGACGCACAGATGACCCATTTATAAGAGAATATTAGAAAACCTTTAACAATTTAATCGGCATCTATGTGGCCGTTTAAGTGACCCATACAGACAAGTTGAGGTAGAGGCTCACAGGGCATTTGCCTTAATGCCCATATAGCCAGTCCGTCCCTGTCAAAAAAAAAAAAAAATTAAAAAAATTAGCAAGGTAAGCTAGATGATCTACGTAAATAAAAAATTGACACGTCTTTCTCTTGATTTCTGATCAGGATAGCTGCTAAATCAAAGGAGTGAATTTTTTTTAATTGTCAAACAGTAACAGCAGCCTAGAGACATTATTTATGAGATAGATAACGATAAAAATAGTTCAGAGATAAGCACTTAATATACTTTCGGACTAAATTGCAATTTTTAGAATATCCTAATACAGTTATTTATTTGTTTAAAAATAATGAATAAAAAAAAAAAAAAAAAAATTTACATCATCCGAGATTTGAACTCGTTACCTTTGACTCGAAAAGCCATTGCTCTGCGAAACTGCCACAAGGCACAAGTTAAAAGAAAATATACAGGACATTTATAAAAAAAAACAAAAAAACTCATTTTTAATCAATATTACTTACTGAAAGAAAAATGTAAAATCTTTTATTTAGTGTTCTACAAATTCTGTTCCAAATTGTTGTATTTTATATGAATTTATTAAATTGTTTATGTTTAATAACGTTATTAGTACAAAGAAAGCATTTTTAATGGTGAAGCAGTATTTTACCTTTAAAAGACCAAATCTAGTAATATTTATATAAATAAAAATAGATTACATCTTTTCCAAGAGTTATTCATCCTGCAAGGAATGACCTTTCCGTTTTTTATTTTCGTAGTAAAACGACATAGAGAACTCTATAGATATTTTAATAAGAAACATTTGCATTTTTTATGAAAATAAATTTCAATTTCAAGTAAAAATTCACAGTTGCATAAAATTAGTAAATTGATTATAAAAATCATTATTATGACAATTTTTTGATAAACAATCTTTTTTTTTTCCTTTTTTTGGACAATTTAGAGTAGTTTTGAATATTCAACATTTCTGTAATCTACCAATTTTAATTTTATTATTTAGTTTATATAAATAGAAAACTTAGACACCTGTTATATCCGAGACATTTCAGAAAGATAGTACCATTTCTATTTAAAGACTATCACATAACCTATTTAAAAACGCAACCGACAAATCGTACTAATATAAAATGTTAGCTTCAAACATTTAAAGCATATATATTTCAATGCATTTCCGATGGCATTTCTTTCGTAATAACTATAAGTCTGATGGTGAAATAGCAGTTTTGACAGAGTTGAAAATTGCCTTTTATTGGAAGGGTAATGACGAGTGGTTGTGTACAGGGCTTCTCCTGACTGCCAGATCTTGTGAAAAATCTTTAAAATGTGTTTTTTATGTTCTTCTCTCCAGCCTGTTGAAATTTATCTTAATTGTTTGTTTACTGCAAATCATTTACCCCATTTTCAGGTAAGTATTGGAAAGCGAGTTAAATACCTTTGATTTAACTCTTAAAAAAAACTGCGAAATGTATCTTATGAGAGAGAATGGTGGCACAACTAGAGGCATAAATTTATGAAGCGCTGAGCTTCATTAGGCACATATCAAGTAATGATAATAAAAAAGTACAAGAAGAGTTTTTTTGTTGGTGCAGTGAGATAAAGTGTGTCCATTTCTTAGTCCAATCTTGCATTTTCGGGTGCCAACGGAGCTGTTAAGTTTGAATACTAAATCTACTTTCAGATATCAGAAAAATAAAGTTTGTAATTTATCAGATTAACCTTTTTGGCTGGCAAACAATACTCCTTAATACTGTAGCGAGGTGTAAAAATTGAGTTGGTTTAGCTATATTGTTAGACTCGACACACTGTCAAAATAATCCTTAATAAACAGGGCCGGCTTCTGTTTTAAAAACGACCAGAGCATTTACGACAATCAGGCCCATAAATACATATCATATGATAATATGTAATTTTTTACACGACGCACAGATGACCCATTTATAAGAGAATATTAGAAAACCTTTAACAATTTAATCGGCATCTATGTGGCCGTTTAAGTGACCCATACAGACAAGTTGAGGTAGAGGCTCACAGGGCATTTGCCTTAATGCCCATATAGCCAGTCCGTCCCTGTCAAAAAAAAAAAAATTAAAAAAATTAGCAAGGTAAGCTAGATGATCTACGTAAATAAAAAATTGACATGTCTTTCTCTTGATTTCTGATCAGGATAGCTGCTAAATCAAAGGAGTGAATTTTTTTTTATTGTCAAACAGTAACAGCAGCCTAGAGACATTATTTATGAGATAGATAACGATAAAAATAGTTCAGAGATAAGCACTTAATATACTTTCGGACTAAATTGCAATTTTTAGAATATCCTAACACAGTTATTTATTTGTTTAAAAATAATGAATAAAAAAAAAAAAAAAAAAAATTTACATCATCCGAGATTTGAACTCGTTACCTTTGACTCGAAAAGCCATTGCTCTGCGAAACTGCCACAAGGCACAAGTTAAAAGAAAATATACAGGACATTTATTAAAAAAAACAAAAAAACTCATTTTTAATCAATATTACTTACTGAAAGAAAAATGTAAAATCTTTTATTTAGTATTCTACAAATTCTGTTCCAAATTGTTGTATTTTATATGAATTTATTAAATTGTTTATGTTTAATAACGTTATTAGTACAAAGAAAGCATTTTTAATGGTGAAGCAATATTTTACCTTTAAAAGACCAAATCTAGTAATATTTATATAAATAAAAATAGATTACATCTTTTCCAAGAGTTATTCATCCTGCAAGGAATGACCTTTCCGTTTTTTATTTTCGTAGTAAAACGACATAGAGAACTCTATAGATATTTTAATAAGAAACATTTGCATTTTTTATCAAAATAAATTTCAATTTAAAGTAAAAATTCACAGTTGCATAAAATTAGTAAATTGATTATAAAAATCATTATTATGACAATGTTTTGATAAACAATCTTTTTTTTTTCCTTTTTTTGGACAATTTAGAGTAGTTTTGAATATTCAACATTTCTGTAATCTACCAATTTTAATTTTATTATTTAGTTTATATAAATAGAAAACTTAGACACCTGTTATATCCGAGACATTTCAGAAAGATAGTACCATTTCTATTTAAAGACTATCACATAACCTATTTAAAAACGCAACCGACAAATCGTACTAATATAAAATGTTAGCTTCAAACATTTAAAGCATATATATTTCAATGCATTTCCGATGGCATTTCTTTCGTAATAACTATAAGTCTGATGGTGAAATAGCAGTTTTGACAGAGTTGAAAATTGCCTTTTATTGGAAGGGTAATGACGAGTGGTTGTGTACAGGGCTTCTCCTGACTGCCAGATCTTGTGAAAAATCTTTAAAATGTGTTTTTTATGTTCTTCTCTCCAGCCTGTTGAAATTTATCTTAATTGTTTGTTTACTGCAAATCATTTACCCCATTTTCAGGTAAGTATTGGAAAGCGAGTTAAATACCTTTGATTTAACTCTTAAAAAAAACTGCGAAATGTATCTTATGAGAGAGAATGGTGGCACAACTAGAGGCATAAATTTATGAAGCGCTGAGCTTCATTAGGCACATATCAAGTAATGATAATAAAAAAGTACAAGAAGAGTTTTTTTTGTTGGTGCAGTGAGATAAAGTGTGTCCATTTCTTAGTCCAATCTTGCATTTTCGGGTGCCAACGGAGCTGTTAAGTTTGAATACTAAATCTACTTTCAGATATCAGAAAAATAAAGTTTGTAATTTATCAGATTAACCTTTTTGGCTGGCAAACAATACTCCTTAATACTGTAGCGAGGTGTAAAAATTGAGTTGGTTTAGCTATATTGTTAGACTCGACACACTGTCAAAATAATCCTTAATAAACAGGGCCGGCTTCTGTTTTAAAAACGACCAGAGCATTTACGACAATCAGGCCCATAATTACATATCATATGATAATATGTAATTTTTTACACGACGCACAGATGACCCATTTATAAGAGAATATTAGAAAACCTTTAACAATTTAATCGGCATCTATATGGCCGTTTAAGTGACCCATACAGACAAGTTGAGGTAGAGGCTCACAGGG
Organism: Biomphalaria pfeifferi; assembly: GCA_030265305.1. Classification (NCBI taxonomy): domain Eukaryota; kingdom Metazoa; phylum Mollusca; class Gastropoda; family Planorbidae; genus Biomphalaria; species Biomphalaria pfeifferi. The sequence continues at coordinate 1,624,596 of JASAOG010000163.1, forward strand.
CATTTGCCTTAATGCCCATATAGCCAGTCCGTCCCTGTCAAAAAAAAAAAAAAATTAAAAAAATTAGCAAGGTAAGCTAGATGATCTACGTAAATAAAAAATTGACATGTCTTTCTCTTGATTTCTGATCAGGATAGCTGCTAAATCAAAGGAGTGAATTTTTTTTAATTGTCAAACAGTAACAGCAGCCTAGAGACATTATTTATGAGATAGATAACGATAAAAATAGTTCAGAGATAAGCACTTAATATACTTTCGGACTAAATTGCAATTTTTAGAATATCCTAACACAGTTATTTATTTGTTTAAAAATAATGAATAAAAAAAAAAAAAAAAAAATTTACATCATCCGAGATTTGAACTCGTTACCTTTGACTCGAAAAGCCATTGCTCTGCGAAACTGCCACAAGGCACAAGTTAAAAGAAAATATACAGGACATTTATAAAAAAAAACAAAAAAACTCATTTTTAATCAATATTACTTACTGAAAGAAAAATGTAAAATATTTTATTTAGTATTCTACAAATTCTGTTCCAAATTGTTGTATTTTATATGAATTTATTAAATTGTTTATGTTTAATAACGTTATTAGTACAAAGAAAGCATTTTTAATGGTGAAGCAATATTTTACCTTTAAAAGACCAAATCTAGTAATATTTATATAAATAAAAATAGATTACATCTTTTCCAAGAGTTATTCATCCTGCAAGGAATGACCTTTCCGTTTTTTATTTTCGTAGTAAAACGACATAGAGAACTCTATAGATATTTTAATAAGAAACATTTGCATTTTTTATCAAAATAAATTTCAATTTCAAGTAAAAATTCACAGTTGCATAAAATTAGTAAATTGATTATAAAAATCATTATTATGACAATGTTTTGATAAACAATCTTTTTTTTTTCCTTTTTTTGGACAATTTAGAGTAGTTTTGAATATTCAACATTTCTGTAATCTACCAATTTTAATTTTATTATTTAGTTTATATAAATAGAAAACTTAGACACCTGTTATATCCGAGACATTTCAGAAAGATAGTACCATTTCTATTTAAAGACTATCACATAACCTATTTAAAAACGCAACCGACAAATCGTACTAATATAAAATGTTAGCTTCAAACATTTAAAGCATATATATTTCAATGCATTTCCGATGGCATTTCTTTCGTAATAACTATAAGTCTGATGGTGAAATAGCAGTTTTGACAGAGTTGAAAATTGCCTTTTATTGGAAGGGTAATGACGAGTGGTTGTGTACAGGGCTTCTCCTGACTGCCAGATCTTGTGAAAAATCTTTAAAATGTGTTTTTTATGTTCTTCTCTCCAGCCTGTTGAAATTTATCTTAATTGTTTGTTTACTGCAAATCATTTACCCCATTTTCAGGTAAGTATTGGAAAGCGAGTTAAATACCTTTGATTTAACTCTTAAAAAAAACTGCGAAATGTATCTTATGAGAGAGAATGGTGGCACAACTAGAGGCATAAATTTATGAAGCGCTGAGCTTCATTAGGCACATATCAAGTAATGATAATAAAAAAGTACAAGAAGAGTTTTTTTTGTTGGTGCAGTGAGATAAAGTGTGTCCATTTCTTAGTCCAATCTTGCATTTTCGGGTGCCAACGGAGCTGTTAAGTTTGAATACTAAATCTACTTTCAGATATCAGAAAAATAAAGTTTGTAATTTATCAGATTAACCTTTTTGGCTGGCAAACAATACTCCTTAATACTGTAGCGAGGTGTAAAAATTGAGTTGGTTTAGCTATATTGTTAGACTCGACACACTGTCAAAATAATCCTTAATAAACAGGGCCGGCTTCTGTTTTAAAAACGACCAGAGCATTTACGACAATCAGGCCCATAATTACATATCATATGATAATATGTAATTTTTTACACGACGCACAGATGACCCATTTATAAGAGAATATTAGAAAACCTTTAACAATTTAATCGGCATCTATGTGGCCGTTTAAGTGACCCATACAGACAAGTTGAGGTAGAGGCTCACAGGGCATTTGCCTTAATGCCCATATAGCCAGTCCGTCCCTGTCAAAAAAAAAAAAATTAAAAAAATTAGCAAGGTAAGCTAGATGATCTACGTAAATAAAAAATTGACATGTCTTTCTCTTGATTTCTGATCAGGATAGCTGCTAAATCAAAGGAGTGAATTTTTTTTAATTGTCAAACAGTAACAGCAGCCTAGAGACATTATTTATGAGATAGATAACGATAAAAATAGTTCAGAGATAAGCACTTAATATACTTTCGGACTAAATTGCAATTTTTAGAATATCCTAACACAGTTATTTATTTGTTTAAAAATAATGAATAAAAAAAAAAAAAAAAAATTTACATCATCCGAGATTTGAACTCGTTACCTTTGACTCGAAAAGCCATTGCTCTGCGAAACTGCCACAAGGCACAAGTTAAAAGAAAATATACAGGACATTTATAAAAAAAAACAAAAAAACTCATTTTTAATCAATATTACTTACTGAAAGAAAAATGTAAAATCTTTTATTTAGTATTCTACAAATTCTGTTCCAAATTGTTGTATTTTATATGAATTTATTAAATTGTTTATGTTTAATAACGTTATTAGTACAAAGAAAGCATTTTTAATGGTGAAGCAATATTTTACCTTTAAAAGACCAAATCTAGTAATATTTATATAAATAAAAATAGATTACATCTTTTCCAAGAGTTATTCATCCTGCAAGGAATGACCTTTCCGTTTTTTATTTTCGTAGTAAACGACATAGAGAACTCTATAGATATTTTAATAAGAAACATTTGCATTTTTTATCAAAATAAATTTCAATTTCAAGTAAAAATTCACAGTTGCATAAAATTAGTAAATTGATTATAAAAATCATTATTATGACAATGTTTTGATAAACAATCTTTTTTTTTTCCTTTTTTTGGACAATTTAGAGTAGTTTTGAATATTCAACATTTCTGTAATCTACCAATTTTAATTTTATTATTTAGTTTATATAAATAGAAAACTTAGACACCTGTTATATCCGAGACATTTCAGAAAGATAGTACCATTTCTATTTAAAGACTATCACATAACCTATTTAAAAACGCAACCGACAAATCGTACTAATATAAAATGTTAGCTTCAAACATTTAAAGCATATATATTTCAATGCATTTCCGATGGCATTTCTTTCGTAATAACTATAAGTCTGATGGTGAAATAGCAGTTTTGACAGAGTTGAAAATTGCCTTTTATTGGAAGGGTAATGACGAGTGGTTGTGTACAGGGCTTCTCCTGACTGCCAGATCTTGTGAAAAATCTTTAAAATGTGTTTTTTATGTTCTTCTCTCCAGCCTGTTGAAATTTATCTTAATTGTTTGTTTACTGCAAATCATTTACCCCATTTTCAGGTAAGTATTGGAAAGCGAGTTAAATACCTTTGATTTAACTCTTAAAAAAAACTGCGAAATGTATCTTATGAGAGAGAATGGTGGCACAACTAGAGGCATAAATTTATGAAGCGCTGAGCTTCATTAGGCACATATCAAGTAATGATAATAAAAAAGTACAAGAAGAGTTTTTTTTGTTGGTGCAGTGAGATAAAGTGTGTCCATTTCTTAGTCCAATCTTGCATTTTCGGGTGCCAACGGAGCTGTTAAGTTTGAATACTAAATCTACTTTCAGATATCAGAAAAATAAAGTTTGTAATTTATCAGATTAACCTTTTTGGCTGGCAAACAATACTCCTTAATACTGTAGCGAGGTGTAAAAATTGAGTTGGTTTAGCTATATTGTTAGACTCGACACACTGTCAAAATAATCCTTAATAAACAGGGCCGGCTTCTGTTTTAAAAACGACCAGAGCATTTACGACAATCAGGCCCATAAATACATATCATATGATAATATGTAATTTTTTACACGACGCACAGATGACCCATTTATAAGAGAATATTAGAAAACCTTTAACAATTTAATCGGCATCTATGTGGCCGTTTAAGTGACCCATACAGACAAGTTGAGGTAGAGGCTCACAGGGCATTTGCCTTAATGCCCATATAGCCAGTCCGTCCCTGTCAAAAAAAAAAAAAATTAAAAAAATTAGCAAGGTAAGCTAGATGATCTACGTAAATAAAAAATTGACATGTCTTTCTCTTGATTTCTGATCAGGATAGCTGCTAAATCAAAGGAGTGAATTTTTTTTTATTGTCAAACAGTAACAGCAGCCTAGAGACATTATTTATGAGATAGATAACGATAAAAATAGTTCAGAGATAAGCACTTAATATACTTTCGGACTAAATTGCAATTTTTAGAATATCCTAACATAGTTATTTATTTGTTTAAAAATAATGAATAAAAAAAAAAAAAAAAAAAATTTACATCATCCGAGATTTGAACTCGTTACCTTTGACTCGAAAAGCCATTGCTCTGCGAAACTGCCACAAGGCACAAGTTAAAAGAAAATATACAGGACATTTATAAAAAAAAACAAAAAAACTCATTTTTAATCAATATTACTTACTGAAAGAAAAATGTAAAATCTTTTATTTAGTATTCTACAAATTCTGTTCCAAATTGTTGTATTTTATATGAATTTATTAAATTGTTTATGTTTAATAACGTTATTAGTACAAAGAAAGCATTTTTAATGGTGAAGCAATATTTTACCTTTAAAAGACCAAATCTAGTAATATTTATATAAATAAAAATAGATTACATCTTTTCCAAGAGTTATTCATCCTGCAAGGAATGACCTTTCCGTTTTTTATTTTCGTAGTAAAACGACATAGAGAACTCTATAGATATTTTAATAAGAAACATTTGCATTTTTTATCAAAATAAATTTCAATTTAAAGTAAAAATTCACAGTTGCATAAAATTAGTAAATTGATTATAAAAATCATTATTATGACAATTTTTTGATAAACAATCTTTTTTTTTTCCTTTTTTTGGACAATTTAGAGTAGTTTTGAATATTCAACATTTCTGTAATCTACCAATTTTAATTTTATTATTTAGTTTATATAAATAGAAAACTTAGACACCTGTTATATCCGAGACATTTCAGAAAGATAGTACCATTTCTATTTAAAGACTATCACATAACCTATTTAAAAACGCAACCGACAAATCGTACTAATATAAAATGTTAGCTTCAAACATTTAAAGCATATATATTTCAATGCATTTCCGATGGCATTTCTTTCGTAATAACTATAAGTCTGATGGTGAAATAGCAGTTTTGACAGAGTTGAAAATTGCCTTTTATTGGAAGGGTAATGACGAGTGGTTGTGTACAGGGCTTCTCCTGACTGCCAGATCTTGTGAAAAATCTTTAAAATGTGTTTTTTATGTTCTTCTCTCCAGCCTGTTGAAATTTATCTTAATTGTTTGTTTACTGCAAATCATTTACCCCATTTTCAGGTAAGTATTGGAAAGCGAGTTAAATACCTTTGATTTAACTCTTAAAAAAAACTGCGAAATGTATCTTATGAGAGAGAATGGTGGCACAACTAGAGGCATAAATTTATGAAGCGCTGAGCTTCATTAGGCACATATCAAGTAATGATAATAAAAAAGTACAAGAAGAGTTTTTTTTGTTGGTGCAGTGAGATAAAGTGTGTCCATTTCTTAGTCCAATCTTGCATTTTCGGGTGCCAACGGAGCTGTTAAGTTTGAATACTAAATCTACTTTCAGATATCAGAAAAATAAAGTTTGTAATTTATCAGATTAACCTTTTTGGCTGGCAAACAATACTCCTTAATACTGTAGCGAGGTGTAAAAATTGAGTTGGTTTAGCTATATTGTTAGACTCGACACACTGTCAAAATAATCCTTAATAAACAGGGCCGGCTTCTGTTTTAAAAACGACCAGAGCATTTACGACAATCAGGCCCATAATTACATATCATATGATAATATGTAATTTTTTACACGACGCACAGATGACCCATTTATAAGAGAATATTAGAAAACCTTTAACAATTTAATCGGCATCTATGTGGCCGTTTAAGTGACCCATACAGACAAGTTGAGGTAGAGGCTCACAGGGCATTTGCCTTAATGCCCATATAGCCAGTCCGTCCCTGTCAAAAAAAAAAAAATTAAAAAAATTAGCAAGGTAAGCTAGATGATCTACGTAAATAAAAAATTGACATGTCTTTCTCTTGATTTCTGATCAGGATAGCTGCTAAATCAAAGGAGTGAATTTTTTTTAATTGTCAAACAGTAACAGCAGCCTAGAGACATTATTTATGAGATAGATAACGATAAAAATAGTTCAGAGATAAGCACTTAATATACTTTCGGACTAAATTGCAATTTTTAGAATATCCTAATACAGTTATTTATTTGTTTAAAAATAATGAATAAAAAAAAAATAAAAATAAAAATTTACATCGTCCAAGATTTGAACTCGTTACCTTTGACTCGAAAAGCCATTGCTCTGCGAAACTGCCACAAGGCGCAAGTTAAAAGAAAATATACAGGACATTTATAAAAAAAAAACAAAAAAACTCATTTTTAATCAATATTACTTACTGAAAGAAAAATGTAAAATCTTTTATTTAGTATTCTACAAATTCTGTTCCAAATTGTTGTATTTTATATGAATTTATTAAATTGTTTATGTTTAATAACGTAATTAGTACAAAGAAAGCATTTTTAATGGTGAAGAAATATTTTACCTTTAAAAGACCAAATCTAGTAATATTTATATAAATAAAAATAGATTACATCTTTTCCAAGAGTTATTCATCCTGCAAGGAATGACCTTTCCGTTTTTTATTTTCGTAGTAAAACGACATAGAGAACTCTATAGATATTTAAATAAGAAACATTTGCATTTTTTATGAAAATAAATTTCAATTTAAAGTAAAAATTCACAGTTGCATAAAATTAGTAAATTGATTATAAAAATCATTATTATGACAATTTTTTGATAAACAATCTTTTTTTTTTCCTTTTTTTGGACAATTTAGAGTAGTTTTGAATATTCAACATTTCTGTAATCTACCAATTTTAATTTTATTATTTAGTTTATATAAATAGAAAACTTAGATGTTATATCCGAGGTATCTCTGAAAGATAGTACCATTTCTATTTAAAGACTATCACATAACCTATTTAAAAACGCAACCGACAAATCGTACTAATATAAAATGTTAGCTTCAAACATTTAAAGCATATATATTTCAATGCATTTCCGATGGCATTTCTTTCGTAATAACTATAAGTCTGATGGTGAAATAGCAGTTTTGACAGAGTTGAAAATTGCCTTTTATTGGAAGGGTAATGACGAGTGGTTGTGTACAGGGCTTCTCCTGACTGCCAGATCTTGTGAAAAATCTTTAAAATGTGTTTTTTATGTTCTTCTCTCCAGCCTGTTGAAATTTATCTTAATTGTTTGTTTACTGCAAATCATTTACCCCATTTTCAGGTAAGTATTGGAAAGCGAGCTAAATACCTTTGATTTAACTCTTAAAAAAAACTGCGAAATGTATCTTATGAGAGAGAATGGTGGCACAACTAGAGGCATAAATTTATGAAGCGCTGAGCTTCATTAGGCACATATCAAGTAATGATAATAAAAAAGTACAAGAAGAGTTTTTTTTGTTGGTGCAGTGAGATAAAGTGTGTCCATTTCTTAGTCCAATCTTGCATTTTCGGGTGCCAACGGAGCTGTTAAGTTTGAATACTAAATCTACTTTCAGATATCAGAAAAATAAAGTTTGTAATTTATCAGATTAACCTTTTTGGCTGGCAAACAATACTCCTTAATACTGTAGCGAGGTGTAAAAATTGAGTTGGTTTAGCTATATTGTTAGACTCGACACACTGTCAAAATAATCCTTAATAAACAGGGCCGGCTTCTGTTTTAAAAACGACCAGAGCATTTACGACAATCAGGCCCATAATTACATATCATATGATAATATGTAATTATAGGCCTTCCTGCCCTAAAAATCATTCTATTAAATTGAAAGCATTAGTAACTGTACACATGCATAGAGTGAGCTCTATATTTTTGATAGGAATTATAGCCCCTATGTTGCTTTTAATCGCTAAGTGTGTAACCCCTAAAAGGATGACTCCTACTAGATCTAGTAGAACGTTCTTGGGATGTTGGCTATTACATTTTTTTCAGAAAATTTTTTAGATTTAATGTATGGAGAATTTTTAACACGACGCACATTGTTAGATTACACCCTATAGAGAATTTTTAACACGACGCACAGATGACCCATTTATAAGAGAATATTATAAAACCTTTAACAATTTAATACATAATGGCATCTTTGTGGCCGTTCCTGTGACCCTAGGGGCCTATTGAGATACAGGCCCACCGGGCATATGCCTTAATGCAAGTATAGCCAGTCCGCCCCTGATGTTAACCAATCTTGCTAGCTAATAAGGTCGATACAATCTTATTCGTAGAAGCATTGGGGCTTGCCGGACAGCATCAGACTTGAGCTAACTGTTGGGTGAATCACTTAGTGAAGACGGACTTTTTCGATGGTATCTGCTAAACAGGAACTACAGTTTATTGTCTTTTCATCAAACACACGTGATGAATGTGGGTGTAAAGATAGACATCTTAGGTAGCTGCGTGTGTGTTAGACAATGTGTATATGTGTAGAGGCAACGACAGATTATTATGGTTGAGAGATTAACAACCGTAAAGATCTAGGAGAAGAAAATGTTCTAGATTCTAGATCTACACATTAAACCTCACCAGAGCAATGACCCTGTCAGTTTCCCGAGGATAGCCACACTTTAATTAGTGCTTAACTGCCAAGAGATATAATGCCGATAGGCTTTAGACCGGCGATTCTCAACCTTATAAGCTCGGCGACCCTATTTACAATCCCCCACTCTGCTGCCACCCTCCCCCGCCACCCCCAACACAGCAATAGGAGAATAGACAAAATACAATCCATATTTTCAATGGTCTTAGGCGACCCTTGACAAATCGTTAATTGATCCTGCAAGAGGTCGCGACCACAGGTTGAGAACCCCTGCTTTAGACAAATACCAAATTCAACTGAATTATATCGACATATAGTCACGTCAACTTTGGCTTTCATTCAATGTCTTATGAATGTTAGATAGGCCTACGTGTTACAGAAGATTGCTCTTGTAGAAAAGTTCAATAAGGATTTTTACAAAGTTTACATCAACTCATCCTGTCTGTCTGTCTGTCTGTTTGATACACTTTTCGGACATATTATTTCTCCCATGTTCTCGGATCAGATTAAAAATATTCACTGTACATAACAAAACATGAATCAATTAAAAAAACAACTTAATTAATTAATTAGTAGTAATTAATTATTTTGTTTAATATCGGAAAAGGGGATAAATCATACAATATTGAGATATGTTTTTAAAAAAATATTTTAAATATTTCGTTTGTTAACTTAAATAATTAAGCTGCATATTGATTTCGCTCGTCTATTAATAAGTAAAACAAAAACGATTTTTAGTTAATATGTAACCCTAACCCTAACCCTAACCCTAACCCTAACGCCTTCAAATCATTTATTCCTTTATATACAGTAGTTAGGAATTTACTCATAAGGTTCGCAGATGTAACATGTGACAGTAACCTTTTAGCCGACTTTATCAAGTAAAGAACTTGGATTGTGAGTTAAGCATACAAACAAAAAATAAAATATCAAGAACGATAATTGTTGATTTTCATACAATCGAATCTCATCTATATCTATCTATTTATCTATCTATCTATCTATCTATCTATCCATCTAATTATCTATCAATCTATCTGTCTGTCTCACTCTCTTTCTATCTCTGTAAATATATCTATAGTCTTAGGAGACATAAGGAGCTACACACACACACACATATATATATATATATATATATATATATATATATATATATATATATACGCTAAACGGAAAAAAAAAGACATCTAAATTTCAACTGTTAATGATAAGTTTATTTCAAATATTGTAAATAGTTCTGTCAAGAAAGAGGGCCGAGGGTTGATAGATTGATAAGGACAGGGGGAGAGTACTTGATGACAGTCTATCAAGTGACGCGAGCCAGGCCGCTGCCAGCCGCCTAGTGGTCGGGTTAACACGTGAGCGTTAGCGGGGTCGTTAGGAACAACAAAGACATGGCCCGTGAGTTTTTGACCATCACTCACTCTTGAATCCTTGGGGCAGTGTATTGGACATTAATGGCAGTGAGAACACGGCACGTAAGTCTTGTGATGATTGATAGCGTTGTGATGACAGACAGGCTGGCAGTGACAACTTTCTGACAGGCAGGTTTGGATTTATATATTTTAACACTAACATGTCGTGCTGTGATAGATCAAATTCATATTTTGTGTAATGGGCCATTCTTTTAAATACTCTTTTTAATACTCTTGGTAATGAACATTGTCAAAGTTTTCTCCATTTTACTGTTGTATGTTAAAACAATAACAGGCCTTTTAAATTATACAATTCATTGACATTGTAATAGATATTGTAGTAGTCCCTTTAATAGATATTTTAACAGTTCATAATATAGATATTTCGTTTGGTATTTTAATAGGTCTTGTGAAGGGTCTTAGTATTCAAAAGGTCATTGTATTATTACAATGTCTTTTCGTTTGTAAATTACCATACTATTAAGTCTTTTTATTTTATATAGTAGGTTTTGTGGTTTTGTAGATGGTTCTATCCCCCACATTGATCTTGTGGTAGATTGTCTTCCCATTGCTTTCTCTGCCATTCTCTGCACACAGGGTCATTAAAGTTAGTTGGCGAAATTCAAGGGATTCTTTAATCATCCGTAAATCCTGGTAAATAATCCTAGCTAAAGGGAACCCCCCACATCATTGAATAGACCAATCTCTCACCTCTTCACCTCCTCCTAGTGCATATATATATAGTCTGATAGTAGTTTGTAAATATTAAGAACATTTTTTATTGGGGGGGGGGGGGGGGAGAGGTAATACTATAACATTAAGTTTGTCGATAACTAAAATGTTTGAAACATTTTTAATCATATGTGCTTAATTATTACAAATGACACAATGCTACACATTGTTTCTATAAGCCGTTAGCAATCATTCTAGATTGACACACTTACCTTTTTCTAGTCACCCTTGCCAACTTTTTCACAAGGAGTCATATTTTAATATACCTTCTTGGTAGATACTATATTTACCCACATGCCCATGACAACAAAGGTCAATTGAAAATCAACGTATCGTATTCGTCTCAAATAAGGTGAACATTCTATTGTTCAACATAAACCCTTCTATTCCCTATTTATTCACAAACACCGAAGGTTATTTGGGTCCATTCATACATGTGATTGTTATGTAATGTAATAGTTTTCATTGTATTGTGTTACAGATATTTCATTGCACTTTTTTCCCCATTTAAAAATGTGTCTGCCACGTAGGTAAGGCATAAACTAAAACTTGTTCCGACAAAGCGCTAATGTAAGATAATATGTTCAAAGAGTGTTTTGTAAAGAGGCTCCAAAAAGGGGAATTGCCGCTATTACTTTTGTGTGGTCTTTCCATCCGTCCGTCCGTTCCGTTTAGATATAAACTAAAAAAGATATTGAAAATCCAATATCATAATATTTTAGATAGATCAAAGTTTTGCTGCAACGGCTACTGTTTTTCTTTTTTGATAGCGAAAAATTTTAATTTTTAAAATCAACTATGCTAGACGTATAACATTAATCACAACATTTTTACAACTTTTCACTATTAGTTAGTAATAAAAAAACACGAGAGACAATTGTGTAAAGAGGCGTTTCTTTATTATATTTATAGCACATTTATGCAAGCTGTTTTAGATTTTTAAAATTGTATTACTAAATTTGTCATAATAGCTACTAATATTTTAAACAAAGCGTTTACTTTTTTTTTTAATGGGAAAAATATGTTTAGTATACATACAAGTCGAACATAATTTAAAATAACAATTAATTAGTAATGTTTCATATTATATATCTGGGACGAACTACTACTATGTATAATCAGTACTGAGATAAAGAGAGGTTTCATTGTTAAGGCTTTGAATGAGAGATTGGTCCTTAACAAAACTATTCAATCAATTAGATAATCATTCAATAACACCAATTAGGCCAGGTTCACATTGAACTATATATCTTCATAAAAATTCCTATTAACAACGTAATAATAATAACAGTAATAAATCTCCGTGTCCTGTGGTATCAAGTCGTTAGTCGAACTATCAATACAACACTATCGGCAACACTTTGGATACGAGCCCGTATCTTCTTTTTGTATCCACGGAGAAAGGGTTGTAGTTGTTGATAGTCTGTACTTCTTAGTTTCTGACAGAGATAGGGTGGTAGTTGTTGATAGTCTGTACTTCTTAGTTTCTGATATTTTGGCTGAAAATATTGAAACCTGCCTTTTACCTGCCTGAGAGGACCACTTCGGGGGCCGATATTGAGTTTGTGTTTCTACAAACATTCTTTCTTATAACTATGAAACGTCTGAGCCGTTCAAAAGTAGGAGTTACGTTCTTTGCTAGGAGAGAAAACTGTTCTTAAAGCAGACGGCGTTAAATTATTCCTTTTAAATTTCGATGAGGGTGATGGGTGACAGGTACACAGTCTGCAACGGAACTAAAATGCTGCAGAAAGATCCTAGGTATTCGCATCACAATTAAAGACATTAGAACAGGATTAATACAGTTAGTGGACCCCACGATGACTTGCTAACCACTGTCAAAAAAAACAAAAAAACTTTAACTCTAAGGCCATATCACAAGGTCCTCAGGGCTTACTTAGACCTTCCTTCAGAAAGCAGTACCCGGAAAAAAAAGAAGAGGCAGACAGAGAAAGCGATGGGAAGATAACACCAAAGGATGGACAGGCCTATCAGTGAATGAAATGCTTTCCAATGCAAGGGACATAGAGAAATGAAGAAAGACGGTTGATAGATCTTGTGTGGTGCCCCAACGGTTCAACAGAATAAGCCGCAGTGTTTCACAAATTTTGTCCTGAACGGAACACTTTGCACATTCTGAGTATTTACTGGAACACTTTGCTTATTTTTTAAGAGAGGTTTATTCACGGCTTACCTATTAGTTAAGTATTCTAGTAGTTTGTAGAATACCTATTCGTGCTTCACGGAACACATTTTATGAAACACTGAACTAAGGGATAGCTGCTATGTAAAACAGAAAAACGTTTATTACATCTATAACCACAAATTGAAAACCCGATGACTCCTTTAGAAACCTTCACCTTGATTATCCCCATCAAAACAATATTGACGTTATATTGTAAATAAAGAATGAAAACAGACTTTGTGGATTGTATTGTTTTATTTAAATGCTTTAAATAGAGTCTCCGATGACATCTGTTTGTATAGCGATTGAATAGCACTAGTCGAGAGCCTCAATTATTTTCCTTTTTACATCAATTGAATGTCTAGACCGCTGAAATTCAATGGTTTTTTTTTACTAGCCAGAAACTTTTTTATTTCATTTGTCCTTTCATTTTAAACAAAATCCTCAAAATGTAAATGTTTGCATGATAATTCTTTGAGAAATTGGTTTCGACACTCTATCCAAGAACTGTTTCTCAATTAGGCGTTGCTAAGGCTACAACCATGTGTTTTTGTGAACATTAGTACATGTAATAATAACATTTACATTGAAACCAAGAGTGTACAAAAATTTTCGTTCATATTATCTTGTTGACATATTTATTTCTTGAGAGCTTACGTCGAGTCAATTGTGAGTAAAACGTTTGTTCACAAGTACATACTAGAGATTTCTCAATATTGAGTAACACTGGATGTTTCAAAAAATGAAACTCATGAAGGAAGTAAGAATACTTTAGAACTAGCAGATAGCCCGGAGTTGCTCAAGTTGTTTCTAAAAGGTTCAACAAAGCTAATAAACTTAATAAAAAAAGAAACAACATGAAACATAAATTACCGCTCCCCCCGTCCTGCCATCAGCTTGAGTCAGGTGTGTGTGGGTTCTAATATATCTTTCGGCCTCCAATAGGATCTGAGGATATTTCATGCCACGTTTCATCAAGACAAATTAAAACGGAATTGATTTCTATATATAACAGATAAAAACCTAACAACAGGATATATATATGATGTATAAAGTGCAAGTGACAAAATGCTCAACCAAATTTGTGCCGCATAGAATAAAACAGAACTAAACCTGACGGATGAAAAGTGACATTTCTAAGTAAGTACAGAACCACTTTGGAGGCACTGTGGCTGAGCGGTAAAGCGCTTGGCTTACGAGCCGAGCGATTTTGTTGGCGCTATTTTGTCACCGCTATTTAGTCTGCGCTATTTTGTCGGGTCACACATAGAAATATAATTTACACTTTTCGAGGTTGAAGGATTTCCAGACTCTGACTCTGTCCCTGACTGTGACTCTGACTGTGACTGACTCTGAGTACTCCATCTATTATTGGATGAGTTCAACAATGAAAACTTTAACAAAACGAATTATATAATAATAATAATGTGTCAATAATTGACATGCAATTATAAAATGTGGTGTAAAAAATCTGTCACATTAGTTCGAGTCGAATCTCATGAATCATAGCAAATGAATTTTTTTTGCTTAAAAAATGTAAATTTATAAACAATTTTGACGTAGCATACGCCCTTATTTTGCAGGGCCAGCCTTAGGCCAATGCAACCTATGCGAGCGCAGTAGGCCTCGCACTTTCAAAGGACCCGCGCCAATTCTTGGTGTAAATTATTAAATTAAACAATTTTATAACTTATAACAGAATTCCAACTGCCTCCTGATTTACCAGGAGTTCCTTGAAATCTCCTGAAATTGTAAAATATACGAAAAAGTCATGGAAATCTCCGGAAATTATTAAAATCTTTTGAAAACTGAAAAACAAATTTCCTGAAATATATAGACAAAAATTGTCATTTTGGGTTGTTATTCGATATGGAAAACGCCAGTCTTACGCGCGATAAATAAAAACGCATTATGCATTACCCGTTATTGTGTAATCTGATGAAAGATCTATGTAGGAAATAAAATTTTTATGCTATACTGTATGTCTTCGTCCACTCAAGGCTCGTCAAGTAATTCTGTACGTGGTAAAGAATTAATAAAATGCAAAGACGAATTTATTTTCTAATACAAACTCTTAAATTACATTTATTATCCTTATCCTTACCCAACTTGGCCCCGCGAAATCCATTTCGCATAGAGCCCCAATATGGTTGAGTCCGACGGGTGAATACAGAGTAAATTACTTGTTCCCCCCCCCCTTTTTTTTTCGCCGCTAAATCTACGTGGGGTAGAAATAAAAAAGCGTGATCTTTCCATGACTTATTGGTCACAACGGTTAAGTGTGGCCCTGCTATTTTGTGCTATTTCGTAGGGTAACTCTAGTCTGACTTGCAGAAATAAAAGAGTGATCTTTACTTTACTTCTTGCCCAAACTCTTGAGACATGAAGAGAATTATACACATAGATAAGATATTTTGTGTGCATATTTTTAGAACCGCTGAATCCAATTTTCTAAACTCAAAAGAATAATTTCAATATAAAGGAAACATTAGACTTTCACTCTATGACTTCAAACTTATTTCAAAAGAAATGAGCTACTAAGTAATAGCCATATTACCTGTAGAAGGTTTGATGAGAAGACTGCCATGCATTGGGATAGTGTTAGAATTAGAGCCCAATTCTATTTTATTTAGTTGACAACACGCAAGCTCAATTTAGCGTCCTTGACATTGGCTAGTTTATCGAGTAATTCTCCAACATAGATGTGATAGTCTTTGAGTAACATACATAACATCGTCTTTCAAGTTAAAAGAAAAAGTAAAGTTCCTCTTTTAGACCTTGTGGTCTATAGGGCAGATGATGTAAAGGTCATGTGTTTCTTTGGCCCTCGGATAACGAAGGTGTCATGTGGGCAGCACAAGGACCAACCACCTTTACTTTTCCCCAACTAATGTCAGGTACCCATTAGAGCTGGGTGGACTCAGAGGTGCCCAAAGATCCCGAAATTAAAAATCCCAGTCTTCACCAGGATTTGAACCAGGGTACCTTGGTTCGGAAGCCAAGCGCCTTACCGCTCATCCACCGCGCCTCTGTCTAGGACGTTACTTAGGTTTAATTGTTCCTCCTTTTTCTTATATCTCTTTTTTTTTTTTCGTTTTCCTTGATGGAAACCTGTATAATTAGATTTCATTATCGGTCACAATTACTTGGAGCAAAGATTCATTTTTAATCCGTTTTTTTTTTAAACTGATAATTTCTTTTGTTGTTTAAATTTCAATTTATTATTTGCTTGGCGACATTAAAGTATTAGCCAGAGACATTGATTTCTGATCACTTGCGTTCAGATCTTTTTTTAGTGTTTCTATATAGGCAAGTGTAGTGACTGTATTTCATGTAGCACGGGTTACTGATAACGGACACCCACCCTCCCAACCGCTGTGGTACAGAGAAGGACAATGACGGGGTTTTCTCAGGGTGCTTTGTTTTCGGGCTCGCCTTTAGTCCTAATGGAATCGAGATTCGATATAGAAGGCTTCAACACTGACCAGAAATGTTGCAACCCGTGGGCAGCTTAGAACCAATAGCTCGTTTCCACGTAGTAAAAACCTGTGACGTGGCAACCAGCCATTGGTCTTCATTGCCCACAAGTTGCGACGTTGCAGGTCAGTGTTCAGGCCTTCTACGACTAAGTCTATTGCCTCGATGGAATGCGACTTGAATCGCTGGAAACAGAGATGCTAAAAGTGGCATCTGATTGGATCCATTTCAGAAACAACAATTTTAACAGACCGGTTTAGGGAAGTTTTCGTTGGCCTAAAGTTACAACAATTACTAATTTGGCATGAGCTTTGTATTGTCTGCTCAATGGGCTCGAGTTTGGATTCTTTTCGCCTCACCATTGGAAGAGATTTGAACTAAGATGCAATAAATTTATCCCTTATGGAACGTCCACGACACCTTTTTTTATAATAGTCAAACGTCCTTATTTGTAGATCGTTATACTTAATAATAATAAGGCTTGTCTTAGAGTTCGAAGATTAATGAGGAATGCAGTATTTCCCGTGGATACGCAGCCCCAGCTGTGACCTACATATTTTGCCACATCTAGGGCAAGCATAACCATCGTCCTCCGGTGGTCGATTTAAGATTTTCTTTTCGCCGTCTGCGTCTGTCCCCGGCAGCGGATTTTCATTTGGTCTCAAATGTGTATCCCACGGCCTTTGGGAGTGACCTCCAGCTGTCTCGTTCCGAGGCCGCATGCAGACAGCTGCTCTCTTGTAGGTCAGCTGAGGCAAGTTAGCTCTTAAGCTGGTATTTAAGGCGTTTCCTTGGGGCACCTCAGTTACGTCGACCACCTTTAAGCTCACCAAAAAAGACTGCCTTTGACAAACTTTCGTCTCCCATACGGGTTACGTGCCCTGCTCTCCTCATAGATAAAATATAATTACGGAAGAAAACTTATTATATAAATTAAAGAAGATATTGGATTTTCAAAAACACTACCCTTTGGCATTTTGAGATTGTAAGAAATTAAAATGTTACAATACCATTGTAAAAATATGTAAAATATATTAACGTCATCTTTTACGCTTCGAATTTAGGAAATAACTGAATTTTTTTTTTTAAATGTATATTTTAGTGTCAGTTTTTCATAACAGATCCAGAGTTTTCATTTTTCCTATTATTTTGTAAGTTAAACATGCAAGTGAAGTTGACATTATCCTTGCATGTTTAACAGAGCATAAGTCATTGATTAACATGCATGACAAGATTGACACATGAAATGCGTAGGGCATAATTATCTTCTTTTATGAAGTAACTTCCGTAACCTATAAGATAACATAAAACACAGAATCTATTATTAGTTACAATAGCAATAGTTAGATTTCAATGTGCTTCGCTTTTTTTTAAAGAAAAAAAATAAAGCCACCAGTAGAAAATATAAGAATAAAGCCTTGAATCAGTTTACTTTACACAACAAATGAATTGATTCATTCCCTATGAATGTGCAAAATGGTATTGCAAATTTATATTAGCTGTGAATCCTTATTACGGCTATACAAAAGTCTAGTATCACAATTATATCAATTTAATTTAAGTGATTTTTATTAAGAAATTGTCATCATTTCTAATCATAAATTAAACATTGTTTTGTTTTTTTGTGTTGGTAAATGATCCATTGAGTTTTGGATGTCTTTATTGTTGTACTTACGTTAACTAAGTTATTTCTCTCTCTCTTTGTCTCTCTCTCTTTGTCTCTCTCTCTCTTTGTCTCTCTCTTTGACTTTTTCTCTCTCACTTCCTAACACATTCTTTATGTGTTTGTCTCTTAAACATAGTGATTAGTGAGACCAAAGACAAACATGGAGACTGTCACTTTGGGAAATATTTTATTTCATTAGACTCGACATCTAAACATCACGAGGATTTCAAACACTTGAGTGTTGGTTTAAACGTCTATGTCAACTGTAAAGAGGACATCTTTGTTATTAAGTATTCATAGGAGCAGGGCCGGTGGTGCTACGAAGAGCAGGATGCCAGGACATCCGCTGTGTTATCAGTAGCAGACGACTTAGCTAGCTTGGCCACGTTCATAGAATGCCAGAAGGTCGACTGCCACAAGACATTCTGTATAGCGATCTAAAAGAAGGCAGGAGAGCCGCTGGTCGCCCACTTTTACGGTATACTGATGTATGCAAACGTGACATGAAGATCTTCGAAATCGACACTAGCAGCTGGGAAAAAGTGGCATTGGGTAGATCCACATGGAGAGAGCAAGCATAAAGGAAGGGTCCCAGATTGCAGATACCATACACAACAGTAGTAGAAAGAAGGATGAAAATGCAACGGCGCCTGGTAATTACATATGCCCAACCTGTGTCCGAAGCTATGCATCAAGGATTGGCCTTTTAAGTCGCACAAGAAGTTGCAAAAGGAAAAGATCGTCTCTCGAGACGTAAAATGCCACACAAAGGGCCGGTATTATGGCAGTGCAGACTGTGCCTAAGTCGGATTGGAGATGAAATGTCTGTAAGTTCTTAGTCAATAACAAAATATTGGCAGACGACACGCTCACATTAAAGGAGTGGGGGATTGAAAACAACAACAACAAAAGAATCAAAATAAAAAAATCTTTTTTAAAAAAAGGTTATCCATGGGTAAAAAGTCATCGCTTACAACTATATCACTTAAGAATGAAGAAGCTATTTCCCTTTTTCGATATCAAACAAAAAATTAATTACTAATATTTAATTAACTAATGTGTTAATTTTTTAATTGATCCATGTTTTGCTAGGTACACTATTTTTTTTCGAAGTTTCAACTTGATCTGAGAAGAGGTGTGAGAGATAAAAAATCTACAATTATTTAAGGGGACAAAACCCTACATATTTAACAATATCTGTGACTACTGAAGGATTAGTTTCCCTTGTTGGTATCACAATTAAGCAGTAATTAAATGACTAATTTTTTTTATTCATGTATTGCTCACTCCAATAAATAAATGGGCAAAGTTTCAACTCAATCCGAGATTGAGTCTGGGAGAAACAACGTGTTCAAACTTTTTACCAGACAGACAGAGTGAGTTGATATAAACTTTGTAAAACGTTTGTGTGTGTGTCTGGGTAGAGTTATCACTAGTAAATGTTTAAAAACATTGTCAAAGAAGGAAAATTAGACAGCATCAACCATGGAGAAAATTTGCCTAAAGATGATTTCCATAACAAGAAGAGATAGTTGAGCACAACAATGACAAAGCGTACATGGATTTTTTTTGTTTAGTGAGTAGCCTAATACTTTCCTATTATCATTAGTTGAAAATATCGACTTTATTTCTATACAGAGAAACGCATTTAAAAATATTGACAGTTATTATTATAAAATTATTAAACCAAATAAGAACAGCAATGTCGAGTGTATATTATGTAAACAATAACGTGTCAACTTGAATTGTTCTCCAGTCTGTTCATGCCATGTCTAACCAAAGAGCTTTCCGTGTATACATAAAAAAGACTCTTGTCTCTACTAATCATTTCCATAGACTCATTAGCTGGTCCAAGTATTGCCCAATGTCTGGACCCAATGATAATTCAATTATTGTGTTCTGTTCAGGGTGGACATCATCGGTACGAAGATAACATGTCTTGACTAGATTCTATAAGGCTTGTGTGGTCAGTTCAACAGTATAGCATACAATAGTTTATAGAAACCTCGAGTGATCAGTTTAACAGTTTAGATCTCTAAAAACCTCGAGTTATCAGTTCAAAAGTATATAATACATCTCTAAAACCAACAGTTATCAGTTCAGAAATTGTATCCATATTTCTTGAAACTGAGTGTAATATTTTCAACACTACTTCTTTAGAGACTAGAACTAGGCAATATTTTCAACACTACTTCTTTAGAGACTAGAACTAGGCAATATTTTCCACACTACTTCTTTAGAGACTAGAACTAGGCAATATTTTCCACACTACTTCTTTAGAGACTAGAACTAGGCAATATTTTCCACACTACTTCTTTAGAGACTAGAACTAGGCAATATTTTCCACACTACTTCTTTAGAGACTAGAACTAGGCAATATTTTCCACACTACTTCTTTAGAGACTAGAACTAGGCAATATTTTCCACACTACTTCTTTAGAGACTAGAACTAGGCAATATTTTCAACACTACTTCTTTAGAGACTAGAACTAGGCAATATTTTCAACACTACTTCTTTAGAGACTAGAACTAGGCAATATTTTCAACACTACTTCTTTAGAGACTAGAACTAGGCAATATTTTCAACACTACTTCTTTAGAGACTAGAACTAGGCAATATTTTCAACAATACTTCTTTAGAGACTAGAACTAGGCAATATTTTCAACACTACTTTTTTAGAGACTAGAACTAGGCAATATTTTCAACACTACTTCTTTAGAGACTAGAACTAGGCAATATTTTCCACACTACTTCTTTAGAGACTAGAACTAGGCAATATTTTCAACACTACTTCTTTAGAGACTAGAACTAGGCAATATTTTCCACACTACTTCTTTAGAGACTAGAACTAGGCAATATTTTCCACACTACTTCTTTAGAGACTAGAACTAGGCAATATTTTCAACACTACTTCTTTAGAGACTAGAACTAGGCAATATTTTCAACACTACTTTTTTAGAGACTAGAACTAGGCAATATTTTCCACACTACTTCTTTAGAGACTAGAACTAGGCAATATTTTCAACACTACTTCTTTAGAGACTAGAACTAGGCAATATTTTCAACACTACTTCTTTAGAGACTAGAACTAGGCAATATTTTCCACACTACTTCTTTAGAGACTAGAACTAGGCAATATTTTCAACACTACTTCTTTAGAGACTAGAACTAGGCAATATTTTCAACACTACTTCTTTAGAGACTAGAACAAGGCAATATTTTCCACACTACTTCTTTAGAGACTAGAACTAGGCAATATTTTCAACACTACTTCTTTAGAGACTAGAACTAGGCAATATTTTCAACACTACTTCTTTAGAGACTAGAACTAGGCAATATTTTCAACACTACTTCTTTAGAGACTAGAACTAGGCAATATTTTCAACACTACTTCTTTAGAGACTAGAACTAGGCAATATTTTCAACACTACTTCTTTAGAGACTAGAACTAGGCAATATTTTCAACACTACTTCTTTAGAGACTAGAACTAGGCAATATTTTCCACACTACTTCTTTAGAGACTAGAACTAGGCAATATTTTCAACACTACTTCTTTAGAGACTAGAACTAGGCAATATTTTCAACACTACTTCTTTAGAGACTAGAACTAGGCAATATTTTCAACACTACTTCTTTAGAGACTAGAACTAGGCAATATTTTCAACACTACTTCTTTAGAGACTAGAACTAGGCAATATTTTCAACACTACTTCTTTAGAGACTAGAACTAGGCAATATTTTCAACACTACTTCTTTAGAGACTAGAACTAGGCAATATTTTCAACACTACTTCTTTAGAGACTAGAACTAGGCAATATTTTCAACACTACTTCTTTAGAGACTAGAACTAGGCAATATTTTCAACACTACTTCTTTAGAGACTAGAACTAGGCAATATTTTCAACACTACTTCTTTAGAGACTAGAACTAGGCAATATTTTCAACACTACTTCTTTAGAGACTAGAACTAGGCAATATTTTCAACACTACTTCTTTAGAGACTAGAACTAGGCAATATTTTCAACACTACTTCTTTAGAGACTAGAACTAGGCAATATTTTCAACACTACTTCTTTAGAGACTAGAACTAGGCAATATTTTCAACACTACTTCTTTAGAGACTAGAACTAGGCAATATTTTCAACACTACTTCTTTAGAGACTAGAACTAGGCAATATTTTCAACACTACTTCTTTAGAGACTAGAACTAGGCAATATTTTCAACACTACTTCTTTAGAGACTAGAACTAGGCAATATTTTCAACACTACTTCTTTAGAGACTAGAACTAGGCAATATTTTCAACACTACTTCTTTAGAGACTAGAACTAGGCAATATTTTCAACACTACTTCTTTAGAGACTAGAACTAGGCAATATTTTCAACACTACTTCTTTAGAGACTAGAACTAGGCAATATTTTCAACACTACTTCTTTAGAGACTAGAACTAGGCAATATTTTCAACACTACTTCTTTAGAGACTAGAACTAGGCAATATTTTCAACACTACTTCTTTAGAGACTAGAACTAGGCAATATTTTCAACACTACTTCTTTAGAGACTAGAACTAGGCAATATTTTCAACACTACTTCTTTAGAGACTAGAACTAGGCAATATTTTCAACACTACTTCTTTAGAGACTAGAACTAGGCAATATTTTCAACACTACTTCTTTAGAGACTAGAACTAGGCAATATTTTCAACACTACTTCTTTAGAGACTAGAACTAGGCAATATTTTCAACACTACTTCTTTAGAGACTAGAACTAGGCAATATTTTCAACACTACTTCTTTAGAGACTAGAACTAGGCAATATTTTCAACACTACTTCTTTAGAGACTAGAACTAGGCAATATTTTCAACACTACTTCTTTAGAGACTAGAACTAGGCAATATTTTCAACACTACTTCTTTAGAGACTAGAACTAGGCAATATTTTCAACACTACTTCTTTAGAGACTAGAACTAGGCAATATTTTCAACACTACTTCTTTAGAGACTAGAACTAGGCAATATTTTCAACACTACTTCTTTAGAGACTAGAACTAGGCAATATTTTCAACACTACTTCTTTAGAGACTAGAACTAGGCAATATTTTCAACACTACTTCTTTAGAGACTAGAACTAGGCAATATTTTCAACACTACTTCTTTAGAGACTAGAACTAGGCAATATTTTCAACACTACTTCTTTAGAGACTAGAACTAGGCAATATTTTCAACACTACTTCTTTAGAGACTAGAACTAGGCAATATTTTCAACACTACTTCTTTAGAGACTAGAACTAGGCAATATTTTCAACACTACTTCTTTAGAGACTAGAACTAGGCAATATTTTCAACACTACTTCTTTAGAGACTAGAACTAGGCAATATTTTCAACACTACTTCTTTAGAGACTAGAACTAGGCAATATTTTCAACACTACTTCTTTAGAGACTAGAACTAGGCAATATTTTCAACACTACTTCTTTAGAGACTAGAACTAGGCAATATTTTCAACACTACTTCTTTAGAGACTAGAACTAGGCAATATTTTCAACACTACTTCTTTAGAGACTAGAACTAGGCAATATTTTCAACACTACTTCTTTAGAGACTAGAACTAGGCAATATTTTCAACACTACTTCTTTAGAGACTAGAACTAGGCAATATTTTCAACACTACTTCTTTAGAGACTAGAACTAGGCAATATTTTCAACACTACTTCTTTAGAGACTAGAACTAGGCAATATTTTCAACACTACTTCTTTAGAGACTAGAACTAGGCAATATTTTCAACACTACTTCTTTAGAGACTAGAACTAGGCAATATTTTCAACACTACTTCTTTAGAGACTAGAACTAGGCAATATTTTCAACACTACTTCTTTAGAGACTAGAACTAGGCAATATTTTCAACACTACTTCTTTAGAGACTAGAACTAGGCAATATTTTCAACACTACTTCTTTAGAGACTAGAACTAGGCAATATTTTCAACACTACTTCTTTAGAGACTAGAACTAGGCAATATTTTCAACACTACTTCTTTAGAGACTAGAACTAGGCAATATTTTCAACACTACTTCTTTAGAGACTAGAACTAGGCAATATTTTCAACACTACTTCTTTAGAGACTAGAACTAGGCAATATTTTCAACACTACTTCTTTAGAGACTAGAACTAGGCAATATTTTCAACACTACTTCTTTAGAGACTAGAACTAGGCAATATTTTCAACACTACTTCTTTAGAGACTAGAACTAGGCAATATTTTCAACACTACTTCTTTAGAGACTAGAACTAGGCAATATTTTCAACACTACTTCTTTAGAGACTAGAACTAGGCAATATTTTCAACACTACTTCTTTAGAGACTAGAACTAGGCAATATTTTCCACACTACTTCTTTAGAGACTAGAACTAGGCAATATTTTCCACACTACTTCTTTAGAGACTAGAACTAGGCAATATTTTCCACACTACTTCTTTAGAGACTAGAACTAGGCAATATTTTCAACACTACTTCTTTAGAGACTAGAACTAGGCAATATTTTCAACACTACTTCTTTAGAGACTAGAACTAGGCAATATTTTCAACACTACTTCTTTAGAGACTAGAACTAGGCAATATTTTCAACACTACTTCTTTAGAGACTAGAACTAGGCAATATTTTCAACACTACTTCTTTAGAGACTAGAACTAGGCAATATTTTCAACACTACTTCTTTAGAGACTAGAACTAGGCAATATTTTCAACACTACTTCTTTAGAGACTAGAACTAGGCAATATTTTCAACACTACTTCTTTAGAGACTAGAACTAGGCAATATTTTCAACACTACTTCTTTAGAGACTAGAACTAGGCAATATTTTCAACACTACTTCTTTAGAGACTAGAACTAGGCAATATTTTCAACACTACTTCTTTAGAGACTAGAACTAGGCAATATTTTCAACACTACTTCTTTAGAGACTAGAACTAGGCAATATTTTCAACACTACTTCTTTAGAGACTAGAACTAGGCAATATTTTCAACACTACTTCTTTAGAGACTAGAACTAGGCAATATTTTCAACACTACTTCTTTAGAGACTAGAACTAGGCAATATTTTCAACACTACTTCTTTAGAGACTAGAACTAGGCAATATTTTCACACTACTTCTTTAGAGACTAGAACTAGGCAATATTTTCAACACTACTTCTTTAGAGACTAGAACTAGGCAATATTTTCAACACTACTTCTTTAGAGACTAGAACTAGGCAATATTTTCCACACTACTTCTTTAGAGACTAGAACTAGGCAATATTTTCAACACTACTTCTTTAGAGACTAGAACTAGGCAATATTTTCAACACTACTTCTTTAGAGACTAGAACTAGGCAATATTTTCCACACTACTTCTTTAGAGACTAGAACTAGGCAATATTTTCAACACTACTTCTTTAGAGACTAGAACTAGGCAATATTTTCCACACTACTTCTTTAGAGACTAGAACTAGGCAATATTTTCCACACTACTTCTTTAGAGACTAGAACTAGGCAATATTTTCAACACTACTTCTTTAGAGACTAGAACTAGGCAATATTTTCCACACTACTTCTTTAGAGACTAGAACTAGGCAATATTTTCAACACTACTTCTTTAGAGACTAGAACTAGGCAATATTTTCAACACTACTTCTTTAGAGACTAGAACTAGGCAATATTTTCCACACTACTTCTTTAGAGACTAGAACTAGGCAATATTTTCAACACTACTTCTTTAGAGACTAGAACTAGGCAATATTTTCCACACTACTTCTTTAGAGACTAGAACTAGGCAATATTTTCAACACTACTTCTTTAGAGACTTGAACT